>JAADVP010000370.1:0-24156 GCA_023335675.1 Globisporangium solare | reverse complement strand
TTGGACTGGAAAAGGTGTTACTTTTTGGGCGTGACGGACGGACGGACAGACAGACAGGTTACGAAAATAGTAGGAAAGAAGATGCGGGAGAAAAGTATATGTCCCAACAGCTTTTCGTCTCGAGAGCAGAATTACCAATTTTTAGCTTAAAAATCGCATTTTTGGCATAATTATTCAAGAAAAACTGGTCGGCACATATTTATGGCGCGCACTGTATTCGAACGTCATAACTGCCATGGTACAGTATTTGTACCGTGCGAGTCGTTTAGTAAAGCGAATCGGCAACACTTGTACTGTGGTCATCGTGTAAAAGAGTCTATATTGACGCAACTCAAGTTCACATGCTCTCTCATCAATATCGCCGCCGCTCTGCGCGCGTCTAGCAAAAAAATTCTTCTATTCCCACTCACCTTCTCAGTGTGCCCGTCTTCTAGCAATTGTCGTGCACAAAAACCATGTCGCGCACCAACTCGGGATCGCAATGAACAGCCACGTAGTGGTGCGCTGCGCCGTTGGCGTGGTGGTGGTGATGCGTCGGCGCGGCCCCACCGCTCCCGCCTAACGACAGCGACGTCGCCATGCCTGTCGACGGGATCTCCAATGTCTCGGTCGGCCGTATCGAGCCTACAGGCGCGAGCCACTTTCTCGCCAGTGGCGCTAGCAAAGGCAGCCGAGGCGCATTCTCTCTCCACCATTGCAGCGGATCGCGGACGGCAGGTACCCGAGCTGCTGCTGCGCTCTGGTAGTACAGGTCGACCTCTGCGACGATCCGTTGCCGCAGATTCGCTTGCTGCTCCTCGAAGGAGGGCTGATTCATGTCGTCGGGTCCACCGTGCATCATGCCAGTCATCTCCGCCGAAGTCGCAGTCACGAGAGCACCATTCGTATTATGCTGTTGCTGCAGATCGTTCTGGCTTGGTGGGTGGTGGTGGTGGTGGTGATGGTGGTGCTGAGGCGGTAACGTTCCCTCTTCGTTGTTGTCATCAAAGAGCAGCTCGCGGAGGAAAATGTTCGTGTCGTTGTCGTCTTTCGTGGTCTGGAAATCTAAAAATGCACTGCTGCTGGCTGTACTCTCATGCATCGCAGTGCTTCCTCCCGTCGTAGTGCTGCACTTTTGGTTCTGCAATGCATTCGTGAGCCCGAGGCAACGCTCGACCAAGCGCGTCTTGCAGTTCTCGCGCTCAGCATCGCTCAGGTACTTCATCCGCACGAAGCGCGGATCCAATTGCGAGATCCACATGTACTCGTTCGAGATCTTGTCGAAATACTCCAGGAACCGGCCGTGAAGAAACTTGCGCGTCACGTCGATACTTGCAGCGATCTTCTGCTTGAACTGAATGTCGTCATCACTGTTCTCCGCGGCGTAAATCGCAAAAATGCGCGCAAAGTCGTTTGCCTTTTCGAGATCGCGCTTCAGGAACCGCAGCAGTGCGAGCGCCAAGCAGGACGACGCATACTTCTCCTTGTTGATCGCAACCGCGACGCTTTCGAAAGGTTGCAGCAGAAGCAGCAGGCACTCGATTGCGCACCACTGCTCATTGCCAGGAAGTGTTCGTGAATAGATCCCGCTATGCTGGAACTCGAGTCTCCCTTCGCTTGTCTCAATATATGCAAAGAAGTCTCGAATCACCTCTTTCTTGCGCATCAGCCTCCGTAGCATGTCGACTGTCGTCAGCCAATTGCTCTTCGAGTCGACAATGAGTCGAATCTGCGCAGATCCCGCCATGAACTTGCTCATCCAGACCACGGCGCGCGGGTGGTTGGTCAAGAACCATGCGAGGTCGCGAAAGACGCCGACATACTCACGAAGGAAGTGCACACCGTGCTGGAACTCTGCTGGGATCCGGCTCACGAGCGTGTTGATCTGTTCGTCGACAAAAAACAGCGGCGTGTCGTCCATCGTGAGCTCCTTCTGTGCATGGAAAATCGGCGAGATGATGCACTGGATCACGTGCGCAACACTCTCCGTCTGCTGCGTGTGATGCGGTATGAACTCGTTCTCGGTCGGAGGTGGGTTGTACGAGTCCCACAAGATCGTGTTCATGCATCGCGGATCCAGGTTCCACCGCGTGAGCAGCATGTCGACTTGCTCCTTGCGCTCCTCCGGGGACAAGTGGCCATTGTACTCGCGCACGTCGAGCGTGAAGTGCCTCCAATCAAACTGCTCCGTTAAATAATGAATACTGAACGAGATGAACACATCTCGCTCGGTCGTCGTCCAAAACTCGGTCGCGATCGAAAAATACAGTACTTCGCTCGTCAGCTGGTGCAAAATATCGAGCCGCGTGCGCGCACTCAGCGACTCGACGGACGCGCGCACTTCACTTTGTGGCGGCAACGGCAGACTCACGCTCTTCTTCATGTTGATCGCAAAATTGATGATCTCCTGGAACTCCGGATCCTCTGTGATCCCAAACGGGTGGTAGTGCTTGCACACCCACTTGGCGATCAACGTGTTGAGCTTCTCCGTCTCCACGACACTCGAGACCACGGCGTCCGCGGACGACGGACCCGGGTCGTGGAGCTTGCTCAGCAACGACGCATCCCCGTGCGCTGGCACAACCGCTGACGGCGCCGACTCAATCATGGCTTTGCTTCCACTTGTGTCGTCGTCCGAGTCACCAGACCACGCGTCTGCGTCCGCAACAACCCCATGCCCAGATGCATCGACGTCTGCTGCGTTCGAAAATGCGTCGTCTCCATGGCGAATAAGCTGAAATGGCGCCGACTGCGCGGTCGCGCCGTGGTCCATACGCTGCAGCTTTCGTTTCCGTCCTCCAGTGGCGCCGTCGCCATTCGCGGTGGCATTGTTCTGCTGCTGGTGGTTGTTGGCCTGCTGCAGCGCCTTTTGGCGCTTTTTCTCACTCATCTTCATCTCGTAGCTCGCGAGATCTGCGGGATGAAACTTGGCCATGTGGCGGCTCACATTGTTGCTGCTGCCCGTGTTGTAGTGCATCATGCGCTTGCACTTGAGGCAGTACGCCTCCTTCGCGTCTTGATTAGTGTACTTCTTTCCTGCCGCCACAGTCGGAGGGTCCGGCACCACGAGCCGAATGAACTGCCAGAGCTCGGGACGCCGCATCTTGCTCGTCTTGTACAACTGCAGCTGCGTCGGAGGCGGGTTCTTCATCGTGACCGGCTCCGCCGGCTCCGTCCCGACGTGCACTACGTCCGACGATGTCGATGTCGGTGTCGCAACGTCAACTTGTCCTGCTGCCTGCGTCGACGAGGGCATGATCTGCTGCTGCTGTTGATTCAGGTGCGCTTGGATGAACGAGCTGCTGTCATTCGGCACCGTTTCGATCGTCGTGCTGCTGCTGATCACGGGCGTCGTTACCATCGTGGTCGTCGCGACGACTCCCGTCGTTGCAATCGGCGCTGTCTGCGGGACCTGTTGCTGCTGCATGTGCTGCTGCGTCTGCTGCATCTGCAGATGCTGCTGGCTTGTCGCCGCGATGCTGTACGCCGCCATGTCGCTGCTCGTGTGTACCTCCATGAGCGTCGAGGCGGCTGGCGGGATCGCGTCCATCGCGGGGTACCCTCTCACGCCGCCTCCCGCGTGGAGCTGCTGCTGGAACTGCTGCTGCTGCTGGAGCTGCTGCTCGAACTGGAACTGCAGCTGCTGCTGCTGGTGGTGGTGGAGCGCCGCCTGCGTCTGCGTCGCGAAATGCGCGTGCAGCGCGAACTGGTGCAGCTCCTCCTCGGGCGCGTCCATCAGGCGCTGCTGCTCGGCCGCCATGCACCCACCTGCCGCCAAGTTGGTCCCTCGATTAGTCGCCGCCTAATCCGCTCGCGGAACGCATCTCACTCTATTGCAGGCGAAAGGGGGTACTCGCCGAGGAGAAAAAACCTCGCGCATAAAACCTCGGGGGTGGGTGGCGGCAGGGGAGCCAAGGTCGCAAGCCAGCCAGTTCACAGCCGAAGCAAACAGCCAGTTGAAGGCGTCAGTTACGAACCGGTTCGTTAACACTTATCTGGACCTTTGGTCCCAAGATTCATCGCTCTACCAACCAGAGTCAACCAGACTTGAAGCAAAACGGACGTCGCATTTGCCGCCGTCATGCGTGTGTATATGCGGACATGCTGCTGCTGTGTGTAAACACTGCAGAGTTCAGTCTCTTCCGAGCGTCCGGCCAGTTCCCCACGCGTACCCGCCGCCTCCGGCAGCCGCCGAAGCAGCAGCGCCTGCGGGGCCTCGCGCGCCGATGATCGGTGTCGCGCCAAACGCTTGCGGCGATGGGAACAATGTGGCGCTGCACACAGAGAGAAAGAGAGAGGGACAACGGCAAGCACGCAAGTAGACGGTAAGTTCGGGACGGCAGGTATCTCAGCAGCAGCGGCGACAAGCGGCAACGTACAAGAACGACGGCGTCTGGAGCAGGTTCCATCCTTTTGTGGTCGGCAGCACTTCGAGCAGAAAGTAGTAGAGGTGGCCAGCGATCACGCCGAAGATGTCCATCATCGGGTTCCCGCCCACGAGCACCGTGAACGCGATCAGCGCCCATGGCAAGTAGAGACCCTGGAATTGGAAGCCTGGAGTGGCGAAAATAAACAGCCACAATGTCAGCACACGCGTAAACACAGAGAGATCCGTAGCAAATGACATGAGGACAAAAGAGAAGGAGCAAGCGCAGGACAACGTACCCCAGATAGTCACTGGCGCTGTCGGGTTGCGGCGGCTCCACACGTACACGATCATGAAAATCAACGCCGAGCCCAGGAACGGGAGCTCCATGAAGAATGCAATCACCTGTCATCGCGCATGCAAAGAAGATCCGCATGCAGATTGGTTAGTGTGCTGCTAACTACTGGAGGAGTGCATGAAGCATAGCAAAAGCGCATCCAATGCACGAGACACGTACCCACAGAATGCACGCGCCAAAGAAGAGCATGAACGCGTAATCCGCCGTCGGGCCGCCGCCACCTGGGAACGGGTCCTCTTCAAGTCGAGACGAGTAGTTGGTTCTAGAAGGATCATCGGGTCACAACGCGCGTTAGTGCGCGCACGCACACATACACACACATACGCAGTACACATGTACACGCAACAGTCGCTCCTACTCACAGGATCATGAGCTGCATGAGGAAGGGGAAGCCGAAGCCGCCCAGGTACATGAAGCTCGTGGGCAGGCGCCAGAGCTGGAAGCGGTCCCAGACGAGGTCGAAATCCAGGTAGAGGCTGCGCGGGTTCACGAAGCCCAGGCTGCTCAGACACGTCGACAGGAAGCAGACCGTGAGGTAGAAGCGCGTGAGGTACGGCAGCCCGTAGTACCAGCCTTCGATGCTCTGCGCCATCCCCCTCTCTCTCTCTCTCTTCCGGGTAAACGATCGCTTTCTCTTGGCGCTTTTGCGCTTTTGGCTCGCATGCGCCCAACAGCTGCGTGTTCCCAGCGAAAGACCTCTCGAAATGTATAAGCACGAATGTATGTATATTCACAAGCTTTTGTACGTGGACCACACACAACTATGCTGTCTCCTATTTTCCGCGGACTTGTATTCTTTTGACACGAAAAGGCTGCGCCATTATGGCAACTTGGTGTTGAACATTTCGACCGTCTTCTTGAGCGCCTCCGCGAGCGGCGCGACGACGAAGTCGGGCGTGTCCCGACAGCCGACCTCCAGTCTCGACGCTGCCGTGGGCACGAAGAACCGCGTACCGCGCGAGTGGCGCAGCCCCTTCCCAGCCGCGTGCGCCAACGACGACTGCCACATCTCAAAGTCTTGGCGGTTCGCAGCGAGCAGCACGATCTCCGACTGCACGCGCTCGACGACCTGGCCATTGTCCATCTGCAGCGTTACGAGCGGCTGGCTCCGGAACGCGTTCGTGATGCGGATGCTCAGCGCCGTGGTGCTCGAGTCGGCCTCGAGACGCACGTTGCCCAGAGGGATGATGCCGCGCAGCTCCTTGCGACTCGAGAAATAGTACAGACAATTGCGGCTGAGCACGAACCAGCGCTTGACGGTCGTGAACCCACCTTTCTTCATCAAGAAGCCATTCAGACTCGTGTCCGACGGCCACAGCTCCTGCTCTTCCGCGGTCGCCGAACCAAAGCTGTGCCACATCACGTCCAAAAACACGTTCATGTCGCGCTCATGGCCGTCAAGCGCTCGCAACGACGGCCACAGACGAGGACCCGTCGGCAAACTGTCGACGCCGACGCTCAGGTGCAGACAAATGCGGGAGCCTCGCATCCACTCCACGCGGTAAATGTACCGCAATGGCGTCATCCACTCCACGATCGGGTTCGCAAACGAGCTCACGTTGATGTACAGCGCACGTTGCTCCGTCACGATCAGCCAGTGGGTCAGCTGCACTTTCAAACGCGCTCCCTGGTCTGTGTCAGGCGACGCTCGTGCAAGCGCGCCATTTTCTCCTGAGCTGCCTTCTTGCGTTCCACTACCTTCATTAACCTGTCCATCGCAGCTCTCGAATTGCAGTTTGATCGGACGCGCAGTCCCTCGCAGCAACGCCAGCGTCTCGTCAAAGCCAATACCACGGACATCCACGCCTCCGACCGTCACCAAGCAGTCTCCTTCCTGAAGCACGCGCTGATCAGGACGAAGCACAGTGTGCACTTTCGTGTGGTGACGACTGTTTTCGTCGAACGCCTTCACCGTCACGTTCTCGCAGTAGAAATCCGTCTCCAGATCCAACCCCAGCTTTTTCTGATAGAACGTCACCTCGTAGACGAGCTTTCGGCCACGGCCATTCAGCCCGTCGTTTATCTGCTTCACCTCGTTCTCATTCAGACTTCGTCGGAACGATTTCGTTCGATCTTTCGTCGTGTCGCTCTTCTGCCGTTTCTCGCGCGCTTGCTTCGTGAGCTCCGATGCCAGTACCGACTGGAGGATCTCGTTATAGAAAATGATCTTCTCCCCTGACAGCTTGAGGCCACCGACCTTCTTCAGTAAGTCGTATGCGATCGTATCGGCCTCTTTGTAGCATTTCAGCTCGTTGTAGCGCCCAAACACACGAGGCCGTCGCACACGACGCATATTTTGACCATTCTGAAGGGACCGGTTCCGCACGCCTTGAGTTGCTCGCGACGCGAAGTCGAAGATACCCGCAACCGGCTTCACGGGCAGACCGATGATGCCTGTAATCGTTCCCTTGACAAATCCGAAAGCACCGTTTTCCTGCGCACCACGCATTGGCCCCAAGACGAGACCAGCAACACCTTCGTAAACGCCCAGACTAAGCTCTTTAGAGCCTTGTACGAGTCCTTCGCGGATGCCGCGAACGTGACGCCGCCGAGCTCGAGCTCGAATTTGTTGATAATGGTCGTCAAGACTCATTGTCGCCAGTCCTTGCCCGAATGTGCCTGAGATCTTACTGGCAGCATCAAACGTTCCATCCAGCGTATTCGACACCAGACTCGCCGTTCCTTTCGCAAGTCCTTTGCTGAATCCTTTGCCACCAACCTTGAGTCCTTCCAATGGTTCGTAAACAAAGTCTCGGACGCCGGTTCCAATATGATCGAGAAACCCAACGGGGTTACCGAGGAAATCAAACGAACCGAGAATCTTGTGTAGCTGCTTCCATAACTGTCGCGTGTAATACTTGGAAACACGCCGAGTGAGATCGCCGCTTGTTCCAAACGCGTGCTCAATCATCAACGCGTTCAAACGAAGTGGTGCATTATCCAGATCCGGAACATGCATCGTGAGACTCGGAATGGCCCATGCAACGCCAGATTTCTGCGCATCCTCTGCAAGGTCGGGTCGATCGAAATCATACCGAGGAAGTCCGCCCATCGAAGCTGGCGCCGAAGCGGTCCGGTTGAAGTCGTCTCGCAGAAAGCTCGAGCCGCTGTGATTCGATTTGTACCTCGTCTCGCGGAGAATGTTGAGTTTGGCGCCTTGAAAGACGTCGCTACGATACGTGATGTCGAACTCAATTGGATGAATGTGAAGCAGCGCGAAGTACACTTTGCGGATTTCAGTCGACGATGACGCTGTCGACGATTCTAAGCTCTTTAATGGGTCAAGGTCATCGCTCATGGTGTTTTCCTTGTACTCCACAAGGGATTCCGTCATTGTCTCGATCGGGATACTTTTCGCTCGAATTTCACCACCGCGGCTTTGGGCTTTGTTTTGACTCAATGATTGCATCATCTGCGCAACATAAACAGAAGAGTTAAAACTCGGATATGAAAACATCACCCTTAGAAAGCCTAGCAAAGGTACGCACCGCAGTCAAGAACGCTCTCGCGGCTACCAAGAGCTCTTCATCCAGCTGGCTGATGACTGGGTACAACCAGAAAGAGCAATGCTCGAAGTAGTCTGTCGTGCCTTGTTCATTCGACCACGTGCAGCAAAAGTGCATGCTCGCGACATTCAGCTGGCGGTACTTGCAATCAGCGCAGCTGAACATATGCTCATTTGCGACGAGTCCGTCGCCAGCATCGATGACAGAGACTCGCTCCCCGATCATCGATGCTATTTCCTCATCGTCGTTGCTGGTTGATCGCTTTCGTTCCGTTGACGCACTGTTTTCTCCACGCATACGCGGACAAAGGAGCTTGTTAAATGTCGCTTCGCCACTCTGGTTGTCCACTTGCATATCATCAAGAGTCATATTGAGCCGCATCTTCGAGTTGACGCGCGCGTAATGGACGTTGATGCCAGCAAAGTAGATGTACACGAGCTCCATCGGCAGTTCGTTCACACAAGAAATGCCGAAACTATCCACACGAAGATGGATCGAAATACCGTTTGTCAACGCTTCGAACGCATTTATCGACGTTTCACTCGCCGTCGGAGACTCAGATGCCGCCGAAGCAGCACTAGATAGCTCCTGCTTACTCTCTTTCTCGTCAAAATCCTCTTCGCCGCCTTCAAACAGCTCCAGAACCTTCGTTGGTCCATCTGCACGAATACGGACGTGCACATAGGTTTTCGCATTCTGCACGATTGGCACGATGTCCTTCTGCGCACGGTGTGTTTTCAGCCCGCTGTTAATCATCGTCGTCGGAACCTCATCTGTCGTCTCTTCTTCGAAAGTTCCTCCACTACCACGAGCCGCAATACGCAACCGCTTCACCCACGCCTTGGCGATTTTGGGTGTTTTCGCTTTCAGATCGTAGCATTTGGTCGCCGTGATGATTGAAAATTGCGCCGTTCCAACAGCTTTCTTCTTTGGTTTTTTCGGAGTCTTCGATGGCGTCTTCAATGCGTTTTGTGGTGTGTTTTCTTCAGAGTCCACGGAATCGGTGTCATCTGCCAGGTTTATCGAGTTGACGCTGTACCAAACGCTCTTTGAGCTGTGGAAGCTACTAGGAGGAAGCGACTTCTTCGCGTCGCTCAAATTGCTACCCACCTGCACGAGCTTCAGCACGCCTAGAAGTAACATTTCTTGAGCCGTTGAAAACGCTTGACTCGCACTCATTCGACCCGAATCTCCGACCAAAAACGCAACGACGGCATTTCCGTTTACGTAAAATCCTTTCCGCGTCACGCCTGCTTTCGCCTTCGAATCATCGCCACTCAACGTTCGATCGACAAAACTTTCAGACTGCTCACACAATGCAGTCGATGTTGTCATCGATACAGCTAACTGAACAAGAGCGCGCTCGTCGTCCTCATCAACGTCTTCATCGTCGTCATCTCCACCAAGTTGACGCGCTGAACTTCCAAAAATCGTGCCTGAGATCGACGACACGAAGCCGTTCAACGACATAAAGCCACTTTTACCCTGTGATTCAGCAGTTTTTTCGAAAATCGCAACGCTTCCAGCACCAGGAACATCGGATCCCGTCCGAAGATCTACCACGCCGAGAAGCTCCTGGTCGTTCTCGTTGGCAAAGTAGTAAAGCATGCTTTCATACAGCCGAAAGTATTTCTTGTTCCACTTGAGCAGGTTGTCCTTCTTGAGCAAGAACCCCTTGTACTCAGGCATGAGAAACAGTTGGGATGGCAACGACCGCTGCAGCTGAATCCGCCGATGGGAAGTCATTTCGTCCAGGTTGTACTCTCTCGTTTCAACAGCGTCCTTCTCGGAGTCACCGGCAGCGGATGTCGACATGTTCACGCGCATGAACCGTACCTGGAGAGAACGAGCGTACGTGGTCGAGCTCCCTGAAAAGGTTGGATCTTGGTATGACGCAGAAGACGAGCCTTTTTCGCCACCGTTAAGGTGATCCCACGAGTATGGACAGGAACTTCGCGGCTGGAGCTCATCAAAATCTTTGTCGGTTCCCCAACTCGACTGTTTGTACTGAATACGGAACGACGTCATATTGTCGATTCGATAAGGTGGGAATCGCTTTGACTCTTCCCGGAACACTAACGCAATGGATCCACCGACCATTTCAATCTGGCACTGCAAAATGTAGATGCGAGAAAGATCGTTACTGTCTCGAAGCTTCAAGTACGTCGTGCCGATCGAGTTGATCCGAAAGCTTCCACTCCAAGTGTATCCATGCAGCAAAGTCACCTCCAGGAGCTTGTCTTTAGACGCACTTGGCCAATGGAACGGGAGCAAATCGTTGGTACCCAAGCGGAATGTATGTGGCACATTCAGCTGACGATACTTGATTGTTTGCCCCGTGCGATTGATCAGGATATACCGTGGCACAATTGTCGCGATGATAGTGTCGGAAAACCGCCCAGTGCCATAGCAACTCCACAACGCGATCTCTTGATTTCCTTTTCGTAGATCACTGGTCTGGTCCTGGTCATAGACTTCGTTTGTGAGACTGATCACTTGAGCGACTCCAGAGTTTCCCATCGCATTCCGATTCAGCCGAATGACTTCTGACCATGGCGAGGACTGGGACTTCACGCGAAGTACGTCCCAGTTCTTTCCACCAGCACCGTAGCCAAGGACGTCGCCCCACGCCATCGGACGATTTTGAGCAGGGTTTGTCTTCCTCGAGCTTGAAAGGAGAGACCGCGGGGTCACATGGTGTGTACTCGCTGTGCTTGATTCATCGTACAGTCGAATTGTTGTCATCGTCATCTTGTGGCACAAGTGAAGGCCATGCGGACGCCCATGCTTTTCAACTTTTGACGACATCGGCATTCGTTGGCCATACCATCTGTCACCTTCGGGTCGCCCCGCACTTCGCAGCGACACAAAGCGCGGCAGTGCAAGCTCGTAAAAGTCGAAATCATTCACATCTAGCACTCCCTGGAAGCCGCACTTCATGCACACAAGCTCAAACACATCTGACATGAGCATGTTGGGATAAACGTCGATGATGACGAAAGCAAATCGATTTTGCGGCAAGTAGACTTGGAGAGGTCGCGAGTTGCCCGAGTGCATCGGTCTTGGAGAGATACTGGTCCCATTTAACAGTTTACCACCAATCGAACGAGTAGACGAGGGATCATACGCCATCAGCTCTTGTTGGGCTCTCGTCGACTCCATCTCAGACATTGGATATTGTTGACGCGTTCGAATAGACCCTGGTGGACCCACAATACCATCGTTCCCATTCCCCATAGTTGCAGGAAGAAAGGCGCTTTCAGATGCAGGAGTTTGCATTCTGTGCATTGACCGGAACATCGACGAACTTGGGAACGAGCCTGGCGTCTGAGTCTCAAACATTGACGCGTCTTCATCCGTAACATTGAAAAACTCGCTTCCAGATGGCGATGATAGCGACGGTCGTTCCTGATTGTACATCGAAGGTGATCGTCGATCGTCTTCTTCTTCGTAGAGCCCATCTGCATCATCAAGCTCAGACTGCACTTCTTGGCTGCTTCCGACGGAGAAAGACATGCACACATCTCCGCGGTGAACGCTGGTTTGTGGTTGTTTCCCCTTTGACGATTTCCGTTTCAGCAGTTTGTACCAGTTGAACGCTGCAGCTTTTTTTCGGTCCTTCGTGATACTCTCCATTTTGACAGCAGTGACTCCGAGACATGTATCGATTCCATAGCGAACGTTCCGAACTTCCACAATCACACGAGCCATCTCCAGCGATTTGACATCCTCTGGAAATCTCAGCAGCAACGTATTTTGAAGCCGGCCATCCCAGTGCGGGTTCAATCCACCGGATGGGGATGGCTTGGTCGTAGCTGTGCAAACCGCATGCATTTCAGGTCGTTCCAAGAATCGGTCTTGGGGGTTCTTGAGAACATACAGCGAAGCTCTTACATACGGACTCTGCGAGCCAAAGTACTGCGCATTGTACAGCTCCTTTGCCTCTTTTATCACGACGATCAATGCAACTGGATTCGAAGCCGCTTTAATTTTCTGTAAGCGGGTCATCACTCGGTCTCTCTCTCCATCATCATGGAACGAAAGGGTTCGAGTCGAGAAGATCGCATTTTGCTCAGCTTCCGACGTGTGACGCCGGTGAACATACTTCAGGACCGAATCCAGGCGCTTCGATGACGAGCTTGCCGAGCTGCAATACTCCAAATCCAAATCGGAGTGATTGACAATCCACACGGAGCAAAACACGCTGATATCTCGGCCACTTAGTTTCACTTGCAATTGCAAATTAGGCACGTTGCCCTGCTCCCATGCGACGTCACGGTCAAAGATTCGGCCTTGAAGTTCAACGGGCTCGATGAGATCCTTGTATGGCACCGTGTACGAGTTGCTCTTTGGGTTCACGATCACTTTAGGCGAGCTCCAATTGTAATTCTCCAGACGAAACGAGATGTACAGCATCGAGCTTGGGTCCACTTGGAAAAGCGGGAGAACATTTCCCACAGCTAGAATCCCTTCAGCGATCAATTGCAAGGATCCGTTCAAGAGACGATACGCAACGGCAGTCGCCAAGCGGTTGTGCAACGTCACAAATGGAGAGACCGACAAGTAGTACAAGCTGGAATTTGTTGCTTCGTAGAGTCCACGACGCTGGTTGTTGTTTCTGGCTTCATCCAGCTCGTAGTTCACTTCGCTGAGTGGATGATTCATGCGTCTTCGAAGATTCTCATCCGAAAACACGTTCAAAAAATCGTCTTCCACTTCTTCATTCTCTTCTTCATCAATACCGTGCAGATTATCGTCACCGCCACCCGCTGGTTTCACCTCCTCAATCGCCGAGAAGGTCGCTCGCATCAAGTAGTACGCTTCAACATCGTAAGTGCATTTCCAGGTAGGCAGGTCTCGCACCACGTACCCTGACAACGGCACAGTATCCGATGAATTCCCAGCCCGCACCATGTAGTTGGACGCATTCTGAAGCTCCTCCGGGGTCGTGAACGTTTCAAAATTACACACGCAGTTGCCTGAACGAATGAATCGTTTGATGTTGGTGGATTTCACCACTCGCGCTTCATCGCCTAGCTCTTCGAGGCTTGTTGCCAGTGGAGCATATTGAACGTACGGCGACGGTCGAATACTGATTTTGCTTTGAGGGTGGATCAGTTGCAACGGGACATGGCATAGCTGTTCGCGATTAATCACCCACTCCTTCACGCTACCGCCATCGCGCGGAGAAAATGCCCAAACCATGAGAGGGACCGATGTTCGATTTTGAAGAACGACCTGGGAATGCAGATTGATCAATTTGCTGCCGTCAGGTTGGATGGTGATCTCTGCGACCAGGATCGGAGGGCCAATGTCGTCTTCGCTATCGATTTCTCCATCAATTGGCTCGCGCGCATGAACGTTGACTGCCTCTCGGAGCGGAATCGAAACGTGACCAACGACATCAACAACAACCGGATTCGCGCTAACCCACTTGTTACAATTCAGCCACACCGACAGCGTGTGGTTGACAGTCAGGGCATTTCGATCAATATCGCGCAAGAATCGGTCCGCTGCAGTGCTGTCGAAACTTCTCATATCCCCTTGCTCACGGCAGTCCACGGAGACTTTCAAATCGTTCGGCACAGCCTGCTGAATTATGTTTCCCTTCCCGCGGCGAAAACTGAACTTGAGGTCCATGCCCGTCTTGTTCTGGATCCAAAAAGGAGCAGTCGATTTCGAACCGGTCGTGACAAAATCTGCTTGCTTTAGCGCTTCTGATGAGAGCAGAGGTGCCATCGCTGGAGTGACATTCAAGTTGACCGTGTTTGGGAGATTGGCAAACACTTCGACGCGACTATTTTCTTCCAGTGCGCGATGCACTCGAACCTGAACAACAAATGGTTCCACCAAGGGCTCCCATCGATAAATACTGTTGTTGAAGTAGTTCAGGGATAGGATCCCACCGACAACCGTGGAGCAATCCTCATCTTGGATGTACTCGCACACAATCTCACGCATCTGGAAGTCCGCAATGGGGATCCCCAGGCTATTGTTGACGAGCACCAGCCGCATTTCTCCTACATCGCCCAGCAATTTGTCAATTGCGTATTGTCTCGCAGCCCCAGTCGA
The DNA here is from genome assembly GCA_023335675.1 of Globisporangium solare. Taxonomy (NCBI): domain Eukaryota; phylum Oomycota; class Peronosporomycetes; order Pythiales; family Pythiaceae; genus Globisporangium; species Globisporangium solare. Next base: position 9,875 of record JAADVP010000370.1, on the reverse strand, counting down.
AGCATGACTCCGAAGTGTCGGTTTCTCCACGATTTGCTTGCTTTCATTACCAACTTTCGTTCTCGGGGCATTTGCTGCAGAAGGGACCCATTGCAAGTAGTTGTTCACAATGTTCATAAATAAGTAGCCGTCTTGAACCGAAAAGCGAGTCTCAACTGGCGCCAACACGAACGAATTCCGGCGATGTAGCACAGTTGATCCTTCCACAAAGTGGTCGACAACGAGCTGGAATGCGTTCGAGAGCGGGAAGGAGACATCAATCTATAGAAAACAACAACGAAATGCAGAGGTTACACATCCTCGCATAGATCAAAACAGCAAAGCAGCATGATGCGGTTTGCCAAACCTGTAGATCGGGGAGCTGGGAGAAGTAGACTCCCCGCTGGTCCAGCGAGAAGTGGCACTTCTTCATATCGACAATGTCATCACAGTTCTGGCAGGTCGAAAACGCCACAGCTATGTCTGAAACCACCACGAGTGCTCGGGAATCTGTCTTGGTGAATTCTTCAAGCAACGAGAACAGACACCCGTCTGAGTTCACGTGAAACTCTATCCTTTTCCAGTCAGGAGGCTGAGGGCACATGAAGCCGACGTCGTAATCGAAAAACTCCCTCTCCTTGTAGACCGGACCGAGGAAATACCCTACCACTTCCTGAATGGCTGGATATATCAGCAAGCAATTCGTGTTGCTCAAATTCAGGCTGTACACGCTGTCTGTCCAGTCGGATTTCTGGTTGTACACGATCTGGAGACCATCTCCAGCTAGAGGACGTACAATATCAGAGGCTGTGGCGCACCGCGTTGGTCGGACATCGATCGCGTTGAAGGAGAGGGCTGACGCGTTTAATTCCAACGAGTCGTCAGTGCGCAGTACGAACACAAGCTCCAGCTGCTCCCAAAACAAATCAGCGATCGGATGTTCCATATTGGAGATACGCAAAGCTGCATCTGCAACTTTGATCGGTATCCGCATCCAGATTGCGTTGCAGTACTCGTTGTCGTAGTGATGACCGTTGCACCTTTTACACAATGGATAGGTATCTTCATCCACGACCGAGGATACTTCCTTGAAATTCTCGTAGATAGCACCCAGCAGAGTAAGGTACTGCTCTGGGCTGGCTCCCACGCTCAGTTCATTCAGAGAGAGATTGATCCCAAAGTATGAACTGAGAGTCGCCTCTGACAAACTTTCCAGCTCGCTGTCGATTCGTCCAGTCAAGAGAGCGTGATGGAAAAGCGGTAACGTCGAGTTCGAAGTTGTGCCACTGAGATCAACCAGTTCGAACTCGAACAAGCCCTTCGAAGACGCAGACATGTCGGCATCGGAAGATGAGGCTCGCGTATCGGTAATTGTTCTTGCATCATGGAACTCCGCATCGTCAGCAGTGAACAACGGAGTCATTAAATACTGAGACATGCTTAACACAGCGTCTTTGATTTGTTGCATAGCCTCCGACTGGGCCGATGAAGCCGCCCGACCACGCAAGCCAGCCGATGCAACGAAGACCAGACTATCCCGGCCACCATTATTCAGCGCGTCCCCTTCAGCCTTCGCAACTTCGATTGCCTCATCAACTTCTTTCAAATAGGTCCCCAGCAGGTCCAATTGCTGATCCAGTTCGACAATTTTGTTCTGGATGATCCTGACAGCTTCTTCTGCTTCTGGCAGTGCTTCGAAACCTTCGTGCAAGTAGTTTTGAGCCTGTTGGGTTGCATTCTTGAAGTCAATGAAGAGTTGACTCCGGTTGCTCAAGACTCGAGACCGCTGATTCTTCACCAATCGTTTGATGTTGCGTAACTCCGTCCGCCGACTCTGCTGCGCTTTCGCCATAATCGCGTCAGACACCGCACTGCTGTGTGAAAGTCTGCCATTGTCACCGAAATTGCCACTTTGAAGGAAATCTGAATTTGCAGAATCGATTCCAGAACTCCAAAGTCGTGCGTTTGTACAACGCAGGACAATACTATCCGTAGAAAACGAGCTTCGCGGCAGAACAAGCGTCAAGTCATTCGCTACAAGCTCGTAGCGGATTGAGTCCAGGAGATTCACTGTTGTTCCACTGACTTCACCGATGCTGACTTCCTCGCCCACCATTATATCGTAGTACATTTTCAAAACATCTTCAATAGGAACTGGAAGCCCAGAGACATCCACGTCGTAGGCTTTAAAAACACCGTACGCCTTCTCCGCGCTTGGCGCATAGTCGAAGGGGCTCGCAAGCAAAGCGAGCACATGATCTGCAACGTAATGATGGAACTGCTTGTAGACTCGATGGAGGTACAGCAAACAGACCGAGTCGAGTCGAACTCGGACAATAGCACCAGGCGCTTGCCGACCATCTTGGTAGCGCGTGTCGTCGCCATCTCTCGATGAGGTAACCACAAAATCCACAACATTCTTCAATCCAAACGCACCAATGTCTCCGCCTTCCTCGGTTCCGCTTTGGTTCGAGCCGATGAACTGCCTGTTTGGCATTGTGCTTGTTTCCGAAGGGAGACGATCTGGACTTGTCAAGTCTCTCACTTGCAGGTTTCGCACCGTTCCTTTCATTTCTGGAAGGAGCTCAGTATCTTTGCCGTGCATTTTTGATTGCAGCGAAATACTTGCGCACTCGACGATCCCAACTTCTGCAGGAACTTTATCACTCATATCACCCAGCGAGGACTGTGCAAGATGCAGGATGTGCATCTTGCACCCTTGAGGAACCATCACGTTTACCACATATTCATCGTCGAACGGCGCTTTGGTGTTTGCAATTGACGAATTGGTTTTCAAATGGCGCATATTCTCGTGGAATTGCTCGAGATCATAGCCGTAGCTGGTCGACAGAATGAAGCCGAGGTTATATCTGTCGTAGCAACTTCCAAGCCAACGTAAGGCAATACCAACTGAAGGGAGATACAACTTGATGGATACTCGTTCCAGCAGGACGCTCGTTTCAGTCGTTTGATCAACGAAATATAGGACTGATGGATCACCATTCTGTGCGCTTTCCGAAGCAGAGTCCGAGTAATACCGCCGAACTTGGTGCAGGATATTCACAGCTGGACTTGACAGCCTTGAATTGCCTTCGATATCGAGAAGCACATTCGAGCCTTCACTGAGTGAGATCGAGCCCATCGTTATCCTTTGACTATCGGTTGTTGAGCAATGACGGTTTTCGTACTGGAAGTTCCGCATCAACAGTGTGAATAGTCCTTTCTGGCATTCACCACCACTGCGTTCTTCAGCGACGCGTAGTCGGATCTCTGGAGCTGAAATCGACCACGCCGAGTGGCACAAAGCACGACTTTGAGTCTTCCCATGCCTCAAGTGCAGATCTTTATTGACGCCTTCAGGCGAACTGTCGGGCATAAAGAACGCCCACTTGCCGATAACCCACGAAATCGTCTCAAGTTCATCAACCGTCCAGTCAATACTGATAGCTGGCAGCACGATGTTGTAGTTGTACATTGCGGTCTCTCTTTCTTGACCCAGCGCTGTAAGACCTCGTTCCTGGCTTTGCTGGCTCGATCCAGTATGAACGCATGCGTAGGCTTCGACTGACCAATTTGTCCGCGAGTGGCTGGATTTGACGAGTGACGTCTCGTCACTGATCACCAATATTTCATGTAGCCCATTGAATTGAGCCAGACTTTCTGCAGCTTGGATCAAATCCAAAGTCTGATCGATGGAGAAAAGCCGAGCTCTCGAGCTCTGAAAACCACTAATGACAAGCTTCTGGTCGTCCGATGCACTCGTCTCTCCGCGTAGCTGCACCAACTCAGCGCCAAAACAGAAGCATTCGCGCACGGAGAGCAAGACTTGGAGGCTCTCCAGATCGATCGACATGTTCGATATGGGAGCGATGCGTGCCTCATTATGCGCCAGCAATTTGCTTGGATGTGATAAATTCCACTGCTTCCACCATAAATAAACCGGTGCGAAAAGCGTCATCCACAGCACTAACGTCTCGTCTTTGAGTGCTATCACCGTCTTCTGCCGAAGTTGAAGATCCATTACGGGCTGGTGCCCGACAAGTCGACTCTGGTATGCAGGAATAATACCCTTGAAGAAGAGGAATGGATACTCCTCTGTATCTGGGGGCGCGGCAGAGCTGATGATTTCATACTGCTGCGTCGTGCCTCTCTTCTCCTGCATTCTCAGCGATTCGATCATCAGTTGGAGCTCATCTTCCACACACGATTGCTTCATACTTGCCGATGCCTCACCGAGAACCCAAGTCCACACTTGTCGCTCTGCCTTCTCCGAGTCGTCGACCTCACGAGAGAAAAACACGAAACTCACACCTTGGCGCATCCCAGCACGAACATAGAGGCTTGGCGGCGTGATAGCATCCTCAAACTCATCGTCGTCGTCGTCATCGTCATCTCCTGCGAGAACATACGTCTCCCCAGCAACTCCATCCAGGCAATCCGACAATAGCCATTGCTTTGCATACGCTAACACCATCAAGAACCCTTCTGGACGCGATGCCTGCTGCTGCGTCAGCATAGCCAGTCGATCGTATTCCTCATACGGAGCCTTCACTTCAATCAAAATCGCGTACATGACGTCGATGTGCTCAGCACCAAAATGTATCCGCGGTTGCACGACAGCAAGATCATCGCTTCTCTCCAGCGGCACGCAGCTTGTGCAGATGTCGCAACTGGCGCTAGCATGCGAGGGGCGGCTGCCGATGTCCACATCGAGCTCAACATCTGGGAACGACGCATTGGAGCTGTGGTAATACAAACTCGCCTGAAACAAGACCCATGCACAGCAGGTGAGCACAGGCAATCTTCCTGCTATAAGCTATTTGGAAGAAAGTCGACACTTACTTTGACGGTGCTGTACCAGTCGTGGAATAAATACTTTTTGCATATCTGCGGAGCGCTGGCGGACGCAGTGCGATTCTCGTACTCGATGTACGCTGCCACGCCCTCAATCGTCAAAAGCTGCAAAGAGCAATGGTCAGTTTTGCAGTTCATACACACTTATACTCCTTTTTTGTGACGATTACGTACCTTTCGTGACTCCATTCCAGCGCTCGACTGTGGAGTGAACACGAGCTCCCAGTTCGCGTTTGCATTGATGAAACTCACGAAGCCGATCTCCAGCGTGGCACTTCCTGGGCGCTACACCATATGGCGTATATCCCATTCGCATGAGTAAGCGACGCCTACACACTCGTCTGCATAATAGGTCGAAACCCGCACTCGTACCTTTGCCAATGACGTCGACGTGCAATCATAGCGCACTTGCACGTCCGAGAGTTCGATTTGCACATTCGAGATGATATGCGCCACCAAGCGGGACAGATACGTCCGATCTACGAGGATCGCACACAAATGTGCTCATCAGTGCTCACTCACCGTGCCGCATTCGCAATGCAATCAGCAGCAGGGAAAAGAATAAAAAGCACACACGCAATATTACCGTCTGCAATGTCGCCGCTGTCCGCATTGTCAATCGCCGTGTTGCCCACGGAGCCGTCGTCGTCCACGAGCCCCTGCAGCGCCGACGCCGTGGCCTTGGGCGTCTGGTGCAGGAAAATGTGGATATTCTGCGCTTTGATCACGACCGCCTGCGTCCAGAGCGCGCGCCACGGGATCTTGACGCTTAGGTGGCCGATCGAGCCTCCTCCGTACGACAGCCGCAGCTGCAGGTCCTGGAACGACAAGTCGCCCTGCCACAGCGACAGCCGCAGCATGCTCGAGTCGAACGACACGAACTTGCCGAGCAGCCGCTGCAGCAGCAGCGCCACCGCGCGTTGGAGCATCGCGTCTCCGCTTCGTTTCTTGTCGTTGGCTGGCGGCTAGCGGATCGCTTCTCGCCCGCTCGCTCTGTGGGGCCGTCGCCTGCGCGCCTGAGCCGTGTTCCTCGCCGCCTGCGAGCCGCGCGTGTCCCCCTTCGACGCGCTTTCTTTTCTCTTCTTCTGCTGTTTGTTCCCCCCTCGTGCCCGGGAAAAAAGTGGGTGTACCCCGCCCGCAACGTCAAGCGTACTGAGATAAAAGAGATAGCGAGCGCCGATTTCAAAAGTTGTATCATATAGGTACTAGTATGAAGTATGGAAGGATTTTGTAATACTACGAAGAAGAAACGGATGGTTAGTTTCTGCATGTATTAGTGTTGAAAGGATTACGACCACTTTGACGCGTCCTTGGTTCGGATAGGGGAGAGTGGTCAGCAACAGGAGAATTCTAGTAGAACCGCAGCTCCTTTGGTAGCCTCTTTGCAAAGCCACCAAGTAGCACAGAGCGCCAGCGCGCTGCCATGTTGCGCTTGTAGTCACCACGTTTCCATCAGATTGATTGACTTCTACCTGCCCTTTGGGTCTCCTTCTCCAGATGCATCGGATAATCGAGATAGTGGCTGCTATACACCCCGTAGACGTCCATGTCCGGATAACTGGCCCTGCCCCCTTGTTGGCACACTCCCTCCATCATTCGGAGATCGAGCATGACGTGGACGTGGGAGGGCGTCGCGACGACGCGCGCGTTCTGGGCGCTTGTCGTGGGCTTCCGCATGTGGAACGCGCTCTTCGTGCGCACGGCCTTCAACCCGGACGAATTCTGGCAGAGCACCGAGGTGGCGCACCGCATGGTCTTCGGCTACGGTCACCTGTACGTGCGTGTGAGTGTCGTGGACTTTGTTGCATGGACTCGTTTGCTGACGCGAGGCTCTCTGTGAGGGATACCAGGACGTGGGAGTGGCAGAGTGACGCCAAGATCCGGGGCTTTGCGCACCCGGGGCTCTTTGCGCTTCTGTACAAGGCCTTGGCGCTGTTGGTACGATTTATTGTATGCGTCATTTTGTTCCATTTCATCTGTTTTTTGCTTTATTGACCAGGATGGCCACGCTTTTTCTTTCTTCGCGACACAGAATCTGGACTCGCGATGGGCCGTTGCGTACGGACCGCGCATCCTGCAGGGACTGCTCTCGGCGCTGAACGACTGCTTTCTCTACCGCCTCGCGCGCGTGTACTTTGACCGGCGCTCGGCCAAGTGGGCGCTGCTCTGCAACCTCTTCTCGTGGTTCATCTTCTACGCCATGGTGCGGCCGTTCTCCAATTCGATCGAGACCGTGTGCACCACGGGCGCGCTCGCGTACTGGCCGTGGAAGTTCCTCGAGGGTGAGAGCAGCAAGAAGGAGAGCGTCGACCCCATGAAGAAGAGCAACCGCGTCCTGGCGCTCACGCTCGCAGCGCTCGGCGTGCTCTTCCGCCCCACGAACGCGATCCTCTGGGTGTACCCGGGCTTCCTCCACCTAATCCAAGCGCACGATCGCGCCAAGTTGATCCTGTTCAACGTGCTCCCGATTGCGGTCGCGACGCTCGCCGCGATGCTCGTGATCGATCGTTGGGGGTACGGAGAGTGGACGTTCGTCCCTTACAACTTTTTCAAGTTCAACATGCTTGAGGTACGATCTTCGCCATGCGTCTTGAATGGTGCGCAAGCGTAAGAACTTGGTCAAGCTCATTCATCTGGTTGGCTGATTTGTCTGCTATCGGGTGCAGGGCAAGGACAAGTTGTATGGCACGCAGCCGTGGAACTGGTACATCGCCCAGGGGTTTCCAGCTATCGTCGGCTCGGCGCTGCCGCTCGCCATGGCAGGATTCCTCACCGTTCCGGTACGTGCGTGTTGGCCTTCGCGACGTCTTCGCTGTTGAATTGGCTCTCAAAGATCGTTGTGATACAGGGCCTCAAAAAGGATCTCGGGCACATCATCATCTGGGCGCTCTTCCTGTACAGCAACGCTGCCCACAAAGGTACGAAGTAGCCCGCCACGGAAAGGAGCTCTCGTTTTGATCTTGCGTCTGGATTTGGGCCACTCACAGTGTGTCCAACATTGCACCATCTCGTGCAGAATTCCGCTTTGTGCTGCCGCTGCTCCCTCCCGCGCTTGTCTACGCTGGGTACTGCATTCGCAACCTTGAGAACAAGCTCTACGTCCAGTTTCGCGAACGAACGCAGCGCAACTTGCTTCGCCTCGCCGTCTTCACGGTGGTCGTGCCGAACATCGCCGCAGCCTACTATCTCTCTCGCTGGCACCAGGTAACGCTTGCCGGGTACACTCGCGACTTCACTTTGCATGCGGCTAATCCGATTTGTCACGTGCCGCTGCTGACCATAGCGAGCGCCAGTCGAAGTGATGGACTTCCTCCACGAGCGCATTCAAGGTCCGCGCTGGTTTCCTCACTTTGCTGGACGTGTCAAAACGCGAATCTTACTCTGGACTGTGTGTGCCCCACGCTGTGACAGGAAACCCGAGCACGTCGATCCACTTTTGGACGCCTTGCCACGCGACGCCGTACTACAGCTATCTGCACCAAAACATGTCGATGTGGTTCCCGGACTGCTCGCCAGGGTACGTACCGCTTGCACCCGTCATTTCTCGTCGACCCTCGACTCAGGAACGTCGACATACTGACGAAATGGTTATACAGGGGCCGTGAACTGCCAGAGGGAAGCGAGTCGCAGCGTCTCGAGCGCGATCCTGTCGCGTTCTTGAGCAGCAAGTACCATTTTTCAGCGTCTTCGTCCCGAGATGCCACGCATGAGAAGCTTCCGGAATACGCCGTGATGTTCTCCCCGACGGCGAAAGCGATCGACGACCTGCTGGATCGCGCGCATTATTTGCAGGTATGGCGACTCTCATCCTTCCTTTGCTTGACATGGCGCTGATGGAAATCTTCTATTTTGTGCCCTCACAGGAAGCATCGTTCTTCCACAGCGACGTGAGCGGCGACGCCGACAGCTCGGAGGTGCTGGGGAAGATGCTGGTCTTCAGACGAGCGTAAGATGCAGTAAAAAGCTGCTGTCGCGTGCTGAGATATGTTGGACAGAACGAGGGGCTGAAAATGCACCGAGCGCCTTTCTAGCTGATCTGTGGGCTGCTGCCTCCACCTCGAGTTTGATGAACGAACGGACCGAGCAGAGTGGCTGATTAGGTTGCTGGGCGCGATCGGCCTTGGTGGCGGTCGGGCGCGCGCTGGACGACGGAAAATGCACGAGCTGGGGTTATATTTAGTTGGAAGTTAAATACAATCTGGCACGCACGAAAGGTTTCGATGTTGAACAATCCGCCTTGGGTCGAGGGTGATGTGGCACAACCATGTGAGCGCCCGCCAGTGCGATTGGGACGAGTGGATGCACAGCACGGCAACGGACGATGACCAGCGAACTAGCGGCGGGATCTTCTGCCGTCGTAGCGATCGCGGTCGTAGCTTCCGCGGCCGCGGTCACCTCTGTCGTCGTATCGGCGGTCGTAGCGATCGCGATCGTCGTATCGTCGAGAGTAGCCGCCGCGGTCTCTGCTGCGGCTTCTGCTGCGGTAGCGGTCACGGCTGCGGTCGCGGCCTCCGCCTCGGCCATCGCGGCCGTACTTCGTGCTAGCAAGACGTGGCCCCAAGTCTGGACGCAAGTATGAACACTAGTAAGCGCACGCACACGGGTGCGGAGCAAACTTGGCTGAGCGCGCATGCATTAACGTACACTTTCCGGGCGTCTTCTCGTGGCCGCGCTTTCGCTTGGCGTGTTCGACACGAATGCGTCGACCTTGAATCTCCTTGCTATGATACCGGCCACAGAGCACAACGTTAGCAAGTTTGCGTTGAGTCCCACTCTTTGCTGCTACTTACCCGTTGAGCTCGTTCACAGCATCGCTAGCGTCACGAATATCTTCAAAGGTCACAAAAGCAAACCCTCTGTGGCCGACAGAAACAAGAGCAGCGCAAGCACATCTTTATCAGCACGCGCGGCCATGAACCGAGAACAACCACAAAAGCCAAAAACCACGGACGCACCTCGACTCACGCGTGACTGGGTCCAGGATCACCTCGCACTTGTCCAGTCGGCCAAACTTGGAGAACATCTCCTCCAAGTCCGTCTGC
>JAADVP010000037.1:0-49232 GCA_023335675.1 Globisporangium solare | reverse complement strand
ATGACAATGCGATCCAGCGTGTTATCGCCAAGCTTCGAAACTCCCCCCATTTCGGCTCGTTCTTCAACACCCGCAGCCACCTCCTGAAAGTTTACAAAACCCCAGTAGGGATCTCCCCTGCAGAACCAAAGTAAGTTATTGCTGCAGTTGAGTTCTCACCCGTCTAATCCGGTAATCGAGACATTCAAAAAAAAAAGCTGCACGAAGGTTGCACCAAGCAGGTGGACATTCAGCTAGGCACGGATGGCTACACTCTGTTTACGGGAGGTTCTGGCGTCCCCTCGCTTATTTCCGCGCATTGCTCCACGCCACGACGTCGTCGTAGCGGATGTCGCCGCCAAAGATGTCGAGTGCGCTGCCGATCGACAGATCCACCTGCACACATTCATTCCATATTAAAGTAGCACAAGTCAGTACGAACCGCACACGTCTGTCGCAAGAATGCGCAATGGTCCAGTGACGCACCTTGCCCTTGCCGATGCGAGCGACGAAGTCCAAGTCCGCCTGCACGAAATGGCAGCATCAAGCAAGCAAAAAAGATTACCCAGATGTTCCTGCTGGCTTACGATAACATGGAGATGGATGGGTCTCGTACCAGCGAGCTGGCGCCGCCGGCGTAGGTGACTGGGATTGGACTCCACTCGGCCAGCAGCTCCACAAGCTCTTGCTGTACAGACGAATACCACACATATGCACACAATGTGTTAGTGCTTGCACTCTTAACTAAAGAGATATAAAACTAGTCAGGCTACAGTACCTGGATGCCGCATCGCTTGCCCTCGACATCCACCGCGTGCACCAGGAACTCGTCACAGTACTCAGCGAGCTTGTGGAACAGATTTTCGCTATGGGGATACAATCATCGTCATAATTTGTTTACAGGGCGCAAACATCTAATGCATAGTAGGCAGCAACGTACTCAATCGAGGTTACCGTGAACTTTTGCCATCGATCCGTCATGACATAGAACTTGCCATCTTCGGGTTTTTTTCGGCAGCTCAGGTCCAGCACCTAGTTATAAACGACACAACAACGTAGAATGTCATGCATGCGGACGCTGCAAGCACAAGAGCACATGCAACGTATCGTCCAAAGATTTCGCCACTTACGAGGTGCTCCTTGCCGACAAGATCCTTCAACTTTGTCAGACGCTCGAAATCGATTTGGCCATCGCGGAACACGTACGACGTCACGATCACATGACTCGCCCCGTTCTCCACGTAGAAACGGCAGTTATCAGCATTGATGCCGCCTGAAATGGAAATGAACCATCCAGTAAGCACATTACACTCGTGTCGAGAACTAATGATGCGCAAATGCACTCGACGTACCTCCGATTTGCAATCCGTTGGGGTACGCTTGAAGCGCTTCCAGCGCTGCGTTCTTGTTCTCTTCGGACACGCCGAGCATGACCACGTGTCCTCCCGTCAAGCCATCGCGTTTGTACAGCCTGCGCGTGGAAAAACAGAGCAACAACAGTGTCGTTAGCACCAGCAATCGTGTGTGCCTGCACGACGCTTGCAAGTGCAATGCCGCGGCACTCACTTGGCGAATTCGCCCGCGCTTTGCGTGGCCACAAAGTTCGTCACAGGCGCCTGCGCCTTGTCGTCCGTGAGTGTCGAGCCCACGATCTGCTTCACCTCGCCCGCGTGGATGTCGATGCACGGACGGAAGCGCATGTTCGCCTCCGTCGCCATGGTTGGAGCTGCTCGCTATTGCTGCAATAGTGCTCGTATAAGAGTTTGTAAACTCGAGCATTTTTTAGAAATCGAGATCAGTAGAATAGAAACTACCGACAGCCTGAAAAAAAAAATAGCCCAAAATTATTGTACAACCGAGCAGATGGACCAGAGTGTTGGTCGCTGATTGGCTAATCCCAGTTTGAAGCTGCTTTGGTTGGTGGCGCCGCGCATGTGTTTGCCCATTCCGCACTCGCGTCGTCGGCAAACTCCCAATTCCACGTGCACCACACTACTTTGGTTTAAAACGAACGTTCTTGTGGCGCTGGAGCTGCTTTCCCCACGTGTTCTTCTAGGATGCGTCCTAGTTTCCATCCAGCTCGTAACCCCTCATGTCCGCAACGGTTGCGAGTTGCACTTGCCGCATTTGGAAAAGATCCTTCGACCGAGCGCATCTCTTCTTATCTCTCTCTCTCTGTGTAAGCATGGGTGACTACGGACAGTACGTCGTGCCAACGGCCGACACGATGATCAACTTCAAGGTGGGCCAGCCGGCGCCGTCCATGCTGCCGCTCGACAAGATCCGCGAGTGCGCGGCGCTCAAGTTTGAGGAGACCGACCCGATGTTCCTGCAGTATGGCCACATCAAGGGGTACCCAAAGTTCCGCCACGCGCTCGCCGAGTTCCTCACCAAGGGCTACAAGGCGCCGGTGGACCCGGAGAAGCTCTTCATCACGAACGGCGTCACTGGCGGCATCGCGCTCGTCTGCTCGCTCTTTGCGCAAGCCGGCGACTTGGTGTTCATGGAGGAGCCATCGTACTTTTTGGCGCTGAGCATCATGAAGGACTTCAAGATCAACGTGCGCCAGATCCGCATGGAGGAAGACGGTATTGATGTCATCGAGCTTGAGCGTTTGTTGGAGCTCGGCATCGTGCCAAAGATGCTGTACACGATCCCAACGTGCCACAACCCAACGGGCCGTACGCTTTCGGCGGAGAAACGCAAGAAGATTGTCGAATTGAGTGTCAAGTACAACTTCATGGTTGTCGCCGATGAAGTGTACCAGTTGCTCTCGTTCCCACACATCACACCGCCGCCACCAATGTTCACGTTCGACACGCACGGCACGGTGCTCGCGCTCGGTTCGTTCTCCAAGATCTTGGCGCCAGCGCTTCGTCTCGGCTGGATCCAGGGCTCGCCAAAGCTGCTCGACGTGATCGTCAACTCGGGCCAATTAGACTCGAGCGGTGGTATCAGTCCTGTCATCTCGGGTATCGTGCACGCTGCGATCACTTCAGGCAAGCAACAGGAGCACTTGGACTTTGCCGTGCAGACGCTCTGGCAACGTGCCGATGCCTTGATGAAGGAACTCAAGAACCACCTGCCTGAAGGTGTGACCTTCGAAGTGCCAAACGGTGGCTACTTCGTGCTCGTGCGCCTCCCAGAGAACATGAGCGCCGCGGAATTGCTCCCAATCGCTGAGAAGCACAAGGTTATGTACTTGCCCGGCTCGTCGTTCAGTGAATCCATGAAGAACTACCTGCGCTTGAGTTTCTCGTGGTATGACTACCATGACTTGGAGCTCGGTGCTCGTCGTCTCTCGGATGCGATCAGAGAGTACCAGGGTATCGTTGCCACCCGTCAGGCTGCGGCGCCTGCTGCGGCTGGTGCTGCTTCTACTGCCAGCAGCAACGCGCTCCGCGTGGCTGTCCACGGTGCTGTCGGCCGTCTCGGCTCGCTCATCGTGTCGGAATTGCAGCAGACCACAGACAAGAGCGTGGAGTTTGCTGGTGCGTTCGATCTCCGCAAGAACGTCGTCCCAGCCGCTGGTTCGTACGATGCGATCGTCGACGTGACGCTTCCAGAAGGCACGAGGGCGCTGATCTCGTGGATCCTCGCGCAGGACAAGGCTACGTTCAAGAACGGCAAGTACCCATCGCTCGTCGTCGGCACGACCGGCAGCTTGCCGACTGCGTTCATTGAAGGATACAGCAAGCACGCGGCCGTGGTGCTCAAGTCCAACTTCTCCGTCGGCGTGCCACTCGTGTGCGACTTGGTCAAGGCGGCGGCGTTCAAGCTCCCAGCTGAAGGATGGAACGTCGAGGTGTCGGAGATCCACCACACGAAGAAGCTCGACGCGCCAAGTGGCACGGCCAAGACGATCGTCAAGTCGCTTGTCGCGACCGGCGCCGCGTGCACTGGCGCCACGGGCTCCGTGCCAACGCAGTCGCTGCGCCTCGGCGACGAGATCGGCCAGCACACCGTGTACTTCGCCGGTCCGGGTGAGCGCATCGAGATCAAGCACCAGGCCACGCGACGAGAGGTGTTCGCGATCGGCGCCGTGCGCTCGGCCAAGCAGGCCACGAGCCTCGCCGCCGGCATCCACTACTAAAGGGAGGAGAGACAACGCTTAGATATATTAAACCGGAGCTGTAATAAATGAAGACAGACTTGCTTCTCTTCTTGCTTCTTCGTCTTTGTTTTTCTCCATTTTCGTGTAGAAGATATATACTTTGTGGGCTCGTGTCTATATGGGCATTTGCTGTTGGCGAGTTTTCTCCTAATAAATACGCAGGAGCGAGATGAGCTCGCGCTGGCAAATGGGGCACACGACGTGGCCGCCAGGCGCGTTGCGGCGGTACACCTCGCCGTCGTCCTCGCAGAACACGAGGTGGCCGCATGGGATGATCGCCGTGTTGGCCTCGTGGTCCTTGCACACGACGCACTCGCTGCGCTCGCCCAGCAGCGACGGCGACGGCTTGAGCGTGCGCACGTTGCGGTCCACCTCTTGCAGCAGCGTCTTGGTCGTCTGCTCCATCACGCGCTTCTGGTCGTCCAGCAGCGCCAGCTTCTCCTGCAGCTGCGCGCAGAGCTGCTCGTACCGGGACTTGACCGAGCTCTGCTGCTCGGCCTTGAGCTTCTCGAAGCTGAACCGCTTCTCGGCGTCCTTGTGGGCCTCCTTGAGTGCCGCGAGCTCCTGCTCGGCGCTGTCCAACTTGTCGAGCGTGTCGTCCAGCTCCTTGTTGAACTCGGTCTCGCGTGTCTTCCACAGCCGCCGCATCTGCCGCTCGCCCTTCAGCCGGCGCTGCCACTCCATCACGATCTTGTTGTACCGCTCCTTGTACCGCTCGAGCTCCTCGGCGAGATCGCTGGACGCCGTCGCAGTGCCGCTCGAACGGCGGCTCGGGGACGGATCGCCGTCCTCGTCGGCCTCAATGTGTTGCCGCGCCTTATTGTTGCTGTTGCTGGATGTGGCCGTCGGAGCCTTCCCGAGCGAACTGTCTCCTAGAGCTGCTGCTGTCAACGAGGACCCCGAGCGCGGCGTCGACGTGGCGGATGACACACTCGCAGACTTTCGCGCTGCCGCCAGCTTGGCCTTGGCCTTTGACGCGCGCGTCGGACTCGCTAGCGGCGTCGTCTCCACCAAGCAGCTCTGGCCACGCGGCGACGGCGTTTCCATCGCGCCATTGGCTGCTTTCTTCTCGTAGCTGCTTGCCGCCACTCTCTTGGACTGCGACGCCTTGCTTGCACTTGGACTCTTGGCCTTTTGTTGCGCAAACGCCTTTTGCTGCTGGTTCTCGGTCGGCGCCTGCCAGTGCGAGACGTTGCGCACGCCGCACACCCAGCAATCGCGGCCTTTGCTCGGCACCATCCACCGCGCCGCGAAGCCCTCGGTCGGGTCCACATTGAGGTACCCGTCGCTGCCTTCGTCTTCGCTCGTGGGGTTCGTGACCACAGCCATCATGGCTGTCGGCGCCGCAGCACTCGCAGGCAGCCGCGGCGTGTACACTTTCATCGGCGTCTTGTACTGCGGGTTCAGCGACGCGTTCTTGCCGATGATCTTCAAGAACGACACCGTTCCGTCCGTACTCTCGGCGTCCGTCGACGACCGAATGCTGTTGGTGTAGTAGAAGATGCCCTCGGTCGAGACAACGATCATGACGCTGCCGTCGTCGCTCGCGTACACGGACTCGAGCAGGATCGTGGACCGGCGCGACTTGTTGTTTGAGCCCCCCGTGTCGAATTTCTCCATCTCGAACTCGTGGCGAACCCCAGGATTGCGGATCGCGAGGCGATACGCGTCTCCAGTCGGCGAGATGCCGTACGCGTACTCGCCGTAGATCGCTGCCACGTCCTTGGTGTTTGGGATGTCGCCATGCGACTTGATAGCGTGCATGACTCCGTGGAACGGATCGACGCCGTCATCATCGTCGTCGTCGTCCCCGGTCTCCTGGCCGTCGGATGCGTCGCCATTGCCGGATTCTTGTTCCAGCTCCCACACGCGCAGGTTCTTGTCGTGGCACGTGCCTGCGATCGTCAACGACGTGCTCCCATCGCGTCCAGCTGCTGGCGGCAAAAATTCGCACGCGATCGCCGTGTTGCCATTCGCCTTGAACTCGTACATGTAGTGCCACGACGGCGGCGCCGACGCGTGCCGCGCTTCCACGAACCGCCACAAATTCAACGTGCCGACACCCAGACCACAGAGCAGATAGTACGCGTGACTACAGATCCACACAAGCATAATGCATGCATGTGAGCACAAGAAGCGGCAGCTACACTGTGAGCCTTCACAAGCAAAGCAGCTTCGTACCGATTCGCAGCTTTGCCACGCGGCGGCACGTACTTGGTCACATCCGAGAATCCCTATCACAATGCACACGCACGTGGTGAGCAAAAGCCGAACAGCACACCTCGAGATAATGCAGGCATTTGAAAGGCACATTACGCGAACTCTGGGGTTGGCATGGAAGTGCTTCTGCAAGTGGTTAAAATCTTCGTCCTCGCTTTCTAAGAAAGCCACACACATACACGCACACACAGTCAATACCCACACGAGACCGAATCAGCAGCGTAGATACACACACACATAAGCACAGCACGTTACCTTTTTCATTGCGGTAGTTGTGCAAATTGATGCTCATGACGACGCGCGGCCCCGTGCGGCAGCCGACGAACACATACCGCCCATCGATCGTGATCTTGACGCGCAGGTTCGCGTTCGCTGCGCCCTGACTCGACTCTTCGTCAATGTGGCCCAGCAGGTACCCGTGGCGATCGCTGGGGACGTTGCTGTCCACCTCGTAGAGACGCACCGAGCCGTCGGTGAACCCAACGACGAGGATCTCGCCGTCAGGACTCACATCGAGCGACGTCGCGACACCCTCGGTCGAGAAGCAAAGCGACTTGGTCGCAACTGCAGCACGAGACGAGAACAGCGCGCGCGCAGGCTTCGACGGCGCCGCCACGAGCGGCTTGGTCAGCGAGGTCCGCGCAGGCTTCTCCTCGGAGCCGTGCGAGAGATCCACGACGATGGGACCACTGCGTGGCGGTGGCATCGAATGGTAGCGCGGCGCCATGGGAGACGCCAGCAGAGTCGCGAGCGCACTCGCTTTTGGCTTCGCGGGGCTCGGCTGCTGCTGCTGCGGTCGAGACTGGTTCGACGACGCAGCAGAGAACTTCGACTGGAACGACTGGAATGGAGACTTGGACGCCAGGCCCCCCACCTTTGCATTCGTTGTTGGCGCAATATCGACTTGCTCCAGCGCGGCAGTCAGGCCCTTGTTGACTCCTGGACCTGTCGCGCTAGCTCTGCTGCCGTTCTCAGACAGGCGGCGGATGGATTCCTCCGTCATAGCTTGTATTCTCGACCGCACGGGCGAATTGCGGTGCCGCAGTGGACTCGTGAGCTGCTGGCTCAGTCGCGTGATCGACGGCGGGCCGCGTGCTGCAAACGCTCGGTCGTCCAGTGGCTGCACGCCCGCATTGCTCGCCTTTGCAGACATGAGCAAATTCGTTCGCGCGGCAGTCTGCTCTGCCGATCGGCGCCGCGGGGACGGCGACGCGACCGAGACAGAAGAACCACCCATAGTCGCATCAGCCATAGCAGCATCGTCAGATGTCGACGACGAAGGCGGTGGCGGCGGCGACGTCTTTGTGCGCTTCACAGGCGGATCGGCGTCCATCGCATGGCTGCTGCTTCCTGCTGCGTCGGCCGCTCCTCCATCCTGCTGCTTGTTCTTGGCTTTGAAATACTCGACAACAGCCAACCCGCGCTTCAGACTTCCCGGTCGTGAGCTCGCCATCACGTTCTTCTTGATCATCTTCTCCATGTTCAGCCCATTGCGGCGCAGCTCCTCGGCCGAGCGGTTCACAAGCAGGGGCTTCTTCCCATTGCCAGCCGTGGGCGTGTGGCCTCGCATCGGGGGACGCGGAGACGAATCGCCCTCCATGTTCACACTGCGGCGGACACGCACTCAGCTGGTACTGTTGGCACACAGGCACACGCACGTGCGCGCGTGGGCTGCTGCGTGCAGAATGCGTCGGACAAAGGGAGAGAACGCGCGCGCTCGCGTCGCGCGTGCCCAAAAATGGCTCTTTGCGCGCCAAAAAACTTATGCTTCCCGCCATTACCCAATGACCCACGGCACTGGGTGATTGATTGGGTCTTTTTTTTTAATGTCTCGATTACCGGATGATTGATTGGGTCAACACCACAGGTGATGAGTAGTAATGTGGACCACACTACAAAGGTGGCGTCGGTCCCCATTTCGCGATCAACACAAAGAAAGATGGCGGTGGCGACGAGAAGGAATGCGGCGCGTGTGCTCTGCGTGCTGGCATGCGCTGCCGTGCTGATGGTGATGTCGACCGCGTCGACGAGTGTGGCGAACACCGAGGACCAGCCCTCGTTCTTTGACTTCACGGTGGACGACGCCGACGGCAATGCCGTGGCGTTGCGCAGCTTCGCCCACCAGAAGGCGATCCTCGTCGTCAATGTCGCGAGTGCATGTGGCTTCACAGACCAAAACTACAAGGAGCTTCAGGTGCGCCATGTGTTCGTGTGTATTGCATCACCTTTTTCGTGATTGGTGACGCATTGAGGGGCGAATCTGTATCTAAAGTGCCTTGTCTTCCTTCTTCTCGCATGTTTTTTTTTCTTACGATGCAGGCGCTTTATGAAAAGTACCACGAGCAGGGACTGGAGATTCTCGCATTCCCGTGCAACCAGTTTGGCTCCCAGGAGTCGGGTACGCAGGCCCAGGTCATGCAGTTTGTTGAGGAGCACTACCACGTCACGTTCCCAGTCTTTGCCAAGGTTGGTGCCGCTGCGATGGGCCGCCCTCAATATAACGGAGCATCGGACTTACTACTCGAGATACTTTCCCCATAGGTTGATGTGAACGGCGCGAATGCGCACCCACTGTTCACGTTCCTCAAGTCCAAGCTCTCGGGCTTCATCACGTCGGACATCAAGTGGAACTTTTCCAAGTTTCTCGTCGTCGACGGCGTACCGTTCAAGCGCTACGCGACGACGACGTCGCCCTTTGCCATGGAGCAGGACATCGTGCAGGCGCTGCACCAGCAAGAGCCCAGCGGCAACGACGGCGCGCGAGCAGATGAGCTGTAAACACTCAGGATGCACAAGCAGCAATTGAGGATCGCACCTGAGATTATGTGTACCACATTAACAAGGGAAGCTATCTTGTATTCAGCACGCATTTAGTGGAGATATGCGCACTTTTGAGAAAAGTTCGAATGTGTCTTTTGGTACCAGCAGCAGGTAAGTTCGCTTGAAGTCTTCCTTGGGTAGTGCTTTAGTATCAAGTGCTGGTTGCACGGTTCGAATTGTTAAGTGGAACAGTGCGATCAATGCACACGACCACACGGAAACCTTTACGAGCATCACGTGCAGTTGCATGCACCGCGCGTCTATTTTCGCTCACTGTCCACATAAAAAGCATTGGAAACCTTGTGGATGCATTCACAAGGTCTCCACTATCTTTTACTCGCAGGTTCCACTCCGTTCGCTGACCTTGGTTTTGCAATCAAAGCCGGATCCACAAGCATTCCGCACAGGCGAGAACGTGACCGTATCAGATGCAACATGTTCTTAAACCAAGGTCTACCTCGCACCATCTCCATTTTGCGCTTTTTTCGTTGACATCCCCATGTGGACGGTTCTCATTGGCTGAAACCATCTCACCGTAGCCAATCATCGCTCTGTACGAAGATAAAAAAAAAAAGAAGCAAAAAACAAACAGAACATGGCTCCCACTTTTCCCTTTTCTCCACAATCACATACACTCATCAGCATGCTTGCAGTTCGTCTCCATTTGCGTTGCGGGCGCTTGCGCTGCGCCATTCTTCAATTTGCCGCCCTCTACTCAAGTCGCCGGCAGCCTCCTTCTCCACCGTCTTCCCAGCTGCGACCACCGACCGCGAGCGCTTCCATGACGGGTCTGCAAGAACCGATCACGTACCCCGCGGTGAAGCGCGGCGAGCTCGTCGAGGAGCTCCACGGCGTGCGCGTCGCGGACCCGTACCGCTGGCTCGAGGACCCCGACAGCGAGGACACGAAGGCGTTTGTCGACGCGCAGAACGCCGTCACCCAGAAGGTGTTTGACCAGATCCCGTACGTCGAAGAGACCAAGGCGCGCTTGACCGAGTTGTTCAACTACGAAAAGTACACGGCGCCGAAAAAATATGGCGGCAAGTACGTGTTTGCGAAGAACGACGGCTTGCAGAACCAGTACGTGTACTACATCCAAGACACGCTCGAGAGCGAGCCGCGCGTGCTCTTGGACCCGAATCTGCTCTCGACGGATGGCACGGCCGCGTTGTCGAGCCGCGCGTTCTCGGAAGCCAAGATGGGCGACGGCAAGTTGTACTTTGCGCATGGCATCTCGCGCGGCGGCTCGGACTGGCAAACGATCAAGGTGCTCGCTGTCCACGACGACAACAAGATTCTGGAAGACACGGTCGAATGGGTCAAGTTCAGCGCGATCGCGTGGACCCACGACGACAAGGGCTTCTTCTACTCGCGCTACCCGCCGCCAGAGAACTTGGCCAAGAGCGAGGACGACGAAGAAAACTCGAAGCGAGGCACGGAGACGGACTCGAACGTGAACCACCAGTTGTGGTACCATGCGCTCCACACCCCGCAATCGCAAGACAAGCTCGTGTACGCGTACCCTGCGGATCCGTCATACTCGATCACGGCGGAGGTGTCGGATGACGGCAAGACGCTGATCATCATGCTGAGCGATGGCTGCAAGAACGCGAACATGGTGCACTTGGCGGATTTGGCCAAGTTTGACGAATTTCTCGCGGGACCAGCGAAAGAGCTGATCGCGGTGCGCAAGCTCGTCGACGACATGGAGTCATCGTTCTCGTACATCTTGAACAAGGGCGGCGCGTACTACTTCCAGACCAACAAGGACGCGCCGCGCGAGCGCGTCGTGCGCGCGGACTTGTCGACCGCGGACCCTGTGATGTGGGAGGAAGTGATCCCAGAGCAAAAGGACCTGGTCGTCCTCGAAGGCGTGAACCCCGTTGCGGGCGATCTGCTGGTGCTGCAATTGCTCAAGGATGTCATCAACGTGCTCCACGTGTACGACCTCAACGGCGTGTTCCAGTACGAGATCGACCTGCCGTCCGTGGGCACTGTCGGCGTCTCGAGCAAGCGCACGGAGCCGGAATTCTTCGTGCACTTTATCTCGTTCTTGTACCCCGGCACGATCCTGCGCATCGACTTGAGCAACGGAAAGAGCAACGGCGAGGTCTTCCGCGAGACCAAAGTCAAGGGCTTTGACGCGAGTCTGTTTGAGTCCAAGCAAGTGTTCTACCCGTCGAAGGACGGCACGAAGATCCCGATGTTCATCGTCAAGCGCAAGAGCTCGCCGTTGAACGGCGAGTTGCCAGTGTACCTGTACGGCTACGGCGGCTTCAACATCTCGCTCAGTCCAGCGTTCAGCGTCGTGCGCTTGGTGTTTGTGCAGCACTTTGGCGGTGTGCTCGCGCTTCCAAACTTGCGTGGTGGCGGCGAATACGGCGAGGACTGGCATCAGGACGGTATGCTCTTCAAGAAGCAGAACGTCTTTGACGATTTCCACGGCGCGGCCGAGTACCTGATCAAGGAAGGCTACACGAACCCATCGAAGATCGCGATCCACGGCGGCTCGAACGGAGGTCTCTTGGTCGCTGCTACCAGCAACCAGCGCCCCGACTTGTACCGCTGCGCCGTTGGCGCTGTCGGCGTGATGGACATGCTGCGTTTCCACAAGTTCACGATTGGCCACGCGTGGCGATCGGACTACGGCGATCCGGACGTCGCGGCCGACTTCCAGTACTTGCTCAAGTACTCGCCCGTGCACAACGTGCCGAGTGTGGACAGCGAAGCCGTGCAGAGCCTCAAGAACGGCGGCTTCCCATCGGTGCTGCTCACGACGGGCGACCACGACGACCGCGTCGTGCCGCTGCATTCGTACAAGCTCATCGCGGAACTGCAGCACAAGCTCGGTCGCGCGCCATCACAGAAAAACCCGCTGGTCATTCGCATTGACACCAAGTCGGGCCACGGCGCGGGCAAGCCGCTGGCAAAGACGATCGAGGAAAACTCGGAAGTGTTTGCGTTCATCGCGTGGAACCTTGGTGCCAAGTTTGTGTTGTAAGTGGCGAGTTGCACGTCAGAAGTAGAGCAAATCAAAGCGTTCTTATAGGGACTTGGTTGTGCTTTGTGTCTTTGTGTGTGCGTGTGTGTGCGTATGACGCGGTTTTGACTTTAGCGCTGCGACGTCCACGAGATGCCGCTTGTGATCAGTGCGCGTCAATCACGCGGCGCGGTGGGATCCTACTGGTAGAAGGAGAATGAACGCGTTATTCGATCGCTCTTTTCTTCCAAGATACTGCGCTGCTGAGCCGATCCATTGCGCCATCGATGGATGACGGACGGACGCCCCAGTGTCGTACTGGGTGGATGGATGCGCGCATGAAGACGCGCCGAATGTGTTGCCAAATGGGGACGGGCGTTTAGCGCGAGAACGAGAGGCAGCCATCGGTCAGGGAGCGCTTTTCTTTCTTCTTTGTTTGTCCCCCGTGTTGCCATTTGATGATCTCATCAGTCAGACCCATGATCAAGAATGCAAGTCCGTACTGTAAATTACAGAAAGAAAACCCTTTCCAGCGCTGCACTGTTGGAAACTGATATTGAGTTTTTATACATAGCGTTGTTTTTTCAACACTCATGCGTATACATAATGTAGAAAACTGTATTTCTTTATAAATGAAGTGGCGTCTAGCAAAATGGAAGGGTTTTATCAGTCCCGAGTGCGGCGGATCGCTTGCGACGTGACTCAGGCATCAAACTGATACATCCACGTGCGGCCCGTCTACGCGAAGCCTGCCCTCCCCGCTCACGCGGTGCGATCAAGTGGTGCCAGAGAGAGAACGCGGCGACGCAACCGACGAGTGGGGGCCGGTGCGCGGGATGGGGCCATTTCACTGCAAGCAGCGCACACACGGCGCCGCAGCGGACCTCCTCACTCGCAGATTCGCCCTCTCCCAGCCACGTCAACGTGTCCGTCGTGCCGTTCAGCAAGCGCTTCGTCGTCATTTCTCTTGAAGCATTCTGTGCGCGCATGCTGCTCTCCAAGACTGCCGTCACGTGGACAGTGGTGGAGACCGGCAGTGGGCTCTGCGACGAGCAGAACGCCGTGCCGGCCACTGAAACGGTTCGCGACCTCGACGACCGCGTGCGCCAGTTTGTCGCTGCGCTGCCGCTCGCGACGCTGGCGCGAGTCCCAACGTCACAGCAGCAATTCGGCGGCGGCCCGATGATCGCTGAGCCCATGGCGCTCACGCTCCCGTCAGCGAGCATTGCGTGGCGGATGGAGACGTCGCCGGCCACGTCGCTGTTCATTCGCCCAGCGTACCAAGCGCTGCTCGTGCTCGCGCTCGCGTTCCTCGAGAGCACGGACGTCCGGTACAAGGTCGAGATCACCGGCGCGCGCGGCGTGGGGAAGACCGCGTTCCTGAGCTGGGTCGTGTACCATCTGCGCGTCCAGACAAGCTCACCGCCGCCTGCTATCGTGCTCGACCTCGCGAATGGCAACGACTCGTTCTTTGGTCTGATCCGCGCCGATGGCTCCGTGGAGCGCGGACAACGCGGCGAGAGTTTCCAGCGCGAATTGGCGATGCGGTCCACGTTTTATGTACACGATGCTTCTTCTTCCCTTCGGTCTCAGAGTAGCGATGTGCTCGCAAAGACGATCATGCTCCTACCGCCAACGAAGACCCGCTGCGCCGATCACTATAGACACGCGCGGCCAATGGAGACCGTGCGTTTTGTGATGCCTCTGTGGACGCTGGATGAGCTCGATGCGTGCAGAGTCTGCTGTTACCCGAGAGTCTCAATGCGCGACCTCCAAGAGCTACACAGCCTCTGGGGCGGCGTACCGAAGTGGACCTTGGCAGAGCGCAAAGATGTCTCCACGGCGCATTTTCGCAAGTGTCTGGACGCGCTGACGTTTGCCAATGCCGTAGAGATCGTCGAAGCGCGAGGCTGGTTCGACACTGCCGATGTAGTGCGAGACGAGAGCGACCGCAAGACGGAGCTGCTGGGCTACGACCTCATCCACGTCCACGCCGACCACGACAACACGTTCCAGTTCCGCAGCGCGGCACTATGCAGCTCTGTCGCGTGCGCGGTGTTGCTTGGAGCGAGCGACAAGCACGAGATCCGTGCCTTCCTCGACAAGTACCGCGGCCGAGGAGCCACCGCCATGCGCCAGTTCTACGCGCAGGTCGAGCACGAGTACTGGAAGAAACTCGCGATGATCTGAAAGCCATTGCGTCGCATATTTAACAAACAAAAAGTCCACATGGAGGAATAGTTTGGCATCTGGGTCCTTTTCGTAGTTGTTTGTTTTCTTCGGATCTTCAAGGTACCTTGCCTCGGTTGTCCCGAATTTAAATAAAATGGAGCCTTTTATTGTGATGTCAGAGGGTAATTTACATGGAGCGCTGTAAAGTTTACACGTTCGCAGTGTGCGCTATGCTGCAGTCTCTACAAACTTAAGAAATCGACGTGAGCTGGTGCAAGTGTTGCCCAGACTGTGAGGATCGTCGAAGAGTCATAAAAAGAGAGAGAACAAGGCGTTTTGCCATGTTTCCGTCCATTAAATATTAGTTGATACGGGCTAATTCTCTTAAAAGCAGTGGTAACTTCATACCACTTTAGAGAAACTATTGCATATGGTAGTTTCTATTGTCGCAATATTTTTTAAAGTGGTTAGGACTAGGGCGATCGCGAAGTTTACACACCACAACTCGCTAAGGTTATAAGTTTCCATACAAAAAGCAAGACAGAGAAGGACGAGGGAGTGACCGACGCGGGTTGGCTGGGCCGAGAGCGAGAGAGAGAGAGGCGTAAGCAAAGAGAGAAAGCGAGTGTCGGCGAAACTAGCGCCGCGCGCCGTTTTCGTCCGTCCGTGTGTGTGTGCGCGCGCACGTGTGTACTGCGAGCACATTGCGCATTGGCGCCGTTCCCACCGAGCGCCGTCGTTATCCAGTGATCGCCCCGCGAAGTGTGGACGCTGGGTCTGAGTCTGCGCGCGATTCTTTTTTTTTCTTCCTCTCCCTCGCCCACCCCCCTCTTCTAAAATTTGAAGAGCTCCGCATTGCCGGGAAGAGCTCCAAGGACGACGAAGCAAGCAAGGGGGAGTTGATATACGCGAACGCCAACAGAGAGACGACGCGAGAGAGCGATGACGACGTCGACAGACATGTTTCTAGAGACCGTGTCGCTGAATGACGACACGCCGAACGGCCAGGTGCGCGCGAACGGCAATGGCAGCGCCGACGACCTCGAAGCGCAGTTCCCGTCTCTGAATGGCGCCAAGTCTGCGAAGAACGGCGACGCGTCGAACCCGATCGCGGAATCGGATAACGAAGACGACGACGCGCAGCGCGAGCAGGTCGTCGTGGTCGTCGACCCGAACCGGAAGCCGCCCGTGGCAAATGGACGCCCCGCGCACCCGACGCTGCCTCCTCTTCGTGTGTCAAAGCAAGAAGAGGAAGAAGAGTTTTTCCGCGACTACGACCCGACGCTCTTCTCTCCGGAAGTGTCGCGACGCGCAGTGGAGATCGCGCGCAGTCGAGCCAAGACGCTGGAGATGGAGTTGCAGGAGCTCGCGCTTCTGGAGGTCGAGAAGACGGCGCCAGCCGCGAAGATGTCCCCCGGCGAGGCGGTTGGGATCATCGGCTCGGCGTTTGTCACGTCGATTTCGAAAGTGAAGCAATTGGTGACGTCGAGCGAGAAAGAGTACGACTTGCTGTCAGGATCGTCGCCGCTGTCGAAGCTGGACGATCTCGATACGGACGGTGATGGGCTGCAGATCTCGCCCGATGCCTCAAAGGGCGAAGGGAAGCATTTCCAGTCCAAGCACAAGCCTGCGCTGAAGCGCATTTCCGCGTACTCGTCGCTTGACAAGGACAAGCGCGTGAACAGCAACAACCAGAAGCAGAAGAAACGAATCGTGTGGCACGAGGAAGTGCTCGATCAGGACGAAGAGTTCTACGACGATGAAGAGCCGCACGAGGAAACCGAGTCGTTGATGGAGGTCAATGGGAAGCCGATCCTGAATTACAAGAACGACCGGTTGACGCCGCGGAGTAAGAAGAAGCGAAAGAAACTCGTCAAGGGCATGATGCGGCGCCTGACGCCCATGGAGAAGGAGGAGCTGTACAAGCAGCGCCCCGACTTGATGATCATCCCGAACTGGGCACAGAAGTACCGCCAGGGCCTGGAAGACGAAGAGTCTTCTCGATGGAGCTTCTGGCTGATCTCCATCATCGGCACCCTGGCAGTGCTGCTGATAGTTTTGATTATTCTAATTGCGAAAGAGCGTGCCGCGACTGTGAAAAACTAAATGTACACGCAAAGCCTAGATATCCTCTTTCTCCAGACGTAGCTACCCCAATAAAACGAAAATACAAATCCAAGTGCAGCAGGACGAGCTTTTGGTGTCTGCGCAGAGAATAGATAAGCTGCGACATAAAGAAAAAAGCCGCACGAGTGGGAACAATTCGCATAGAAAAAGGAAGCTTGCATATAACAAAAAACAAGCAAATGACCACGTCGTATTTAGCAACAGCTTATTGATCTCAACGATCGCGGCCATCCACTCGAGCCACACGCGCATTGCGAACACACGCTCTTCTCCAAATAAAGGGAAGAAGCTCGACGCCGCGGCGGCGCCTTTGCTGGCTCGTTGCTCGGCATCTTCTTCGTCTCTCTTCTGATTACTTGTTAATGGGCGACGCAGTTTAGTGCTTGCCGTTAACGCGCTGCCAGAACTTACTGGCCTCCTTGTCTTCCTCTGTTTGAATTCAAAACACACAGAGAAAACGCGGTCAGCCACGGTTCCACGATTCCAGCAATATAACGCATCGAGAGGCAATGGGAAACGTACGGGTAGCGCCACGGGTTGGGAGGATACCGCACACAACGAACGAGATGCTATATGACACATATACACAACATGCGACAGTAACAACACAAAACAACGACACCAGCGTCAATATCACCCGCAGCGATCCTGTCTCCGCCATCAACGGCGTCCATAAGCGAAGAGCTCCATTGAAGAGGGCGGACGTACGCGGCACCGATTAGGAACGGGCGGAACATTGGGCGCGATGCCTCGTAGGACACGAATTGCCCGAAGGGCATACGGTGCCATCTAACAGCTTTCCCTTCGGCCATGGTTGCGTGCGTTGGTGTCGACTTCGGGCGCTTGCTTGGGAGGTGAACAGTGAGCGAGGGGGGGAGGAACGAAGGGGACGGCTGCCTGCGCACCACAAAGCCACAAAGGGGAGCGGGCCACTATTCAGGGGAGGACGCGCGCTCGATCTGCATGAGTTGGTGAACCTGTGAAAACGGATTGTTTCACATGTTTGTACTGAGCTGAATGAATTGCGTAAATTGATATCCGTACTTGAACGAGACGAAACAGTGGACGCCATTGTGTTGCAAGGGTATAGAACGATCATCACACTGCAAAATGGCATTTGAACTGGGGGAAAGCCGTCTGCTCTCATGAAAGTGTTGCATGATGCAGTATAGTACGAGTATTCTGTGCGAGCTCCCAAGAGGTAAATGGCGCTATGCATACGAAATCATTCCCCCGCCCTCGACTACATAGCCTAGCTGCATGGAGGTCACGGAGCGTTTGATGCCCTCCAGGCTATATCAAATCTAAGAGTCTGCACAGTACAACCGCGGTTTAAAACCTCGTTTTCCTGAAACGCGCGACCAATTGCCGCATTAGAGTGCACTTCTTTCGAACTTAGTCGGAGCGCTCCCGTTCTGTACCGTATCTGCGAGCGCTGGGTCGGTTGCCGCTTGAGAGGGGCCCGGACCATCATATCTTTGCGCCCGCCCGTGGGTTTTCTAGGCGCCGCCCGCCGCCCAACACCACCAGACAAGACCACACACAGTCCCCAAACTCCCCTCGGAATCAATCGCAGCCATGAGCCTCATCCGTCAGTCTCTCCGCGCCCTCAAGACCGGTGCGTAGCTCTCCCGCGATCGCGGCGTCGCGTGCAGCTGTTTGTACATGGCATGTGTATGAGAACGCTTGGGCGTGGGTCCGTGCGCGTTCGAGCGTTTTTTCCCGGTGGTTATTGTTGAAAACGCGCCTGTGTTCTGACGTATTGTTGAATTTGTGCTGCATTTTTTTTTGTTTTTCTGCGGATGCGCGATGCGATCTCCTGCTGCGCTTCTCTCGGGGATAATTGCGCGATGGGATGATGCGTTTGTTCGCTTGCTTCAGCCCGTACGCCAGTGGCCCTTCGCCCTGCCGGTGCGCGCTTCCTGTCGGCCGCGGCCCCTCCACAGAGCGACGACGACGTCGTGATCCCAGAGCTCCATGGCTCGTTGGAATGGGTGCTCGAGTCACCGCCACCACTCCACCAGTTCGAAGAAGCGCCAATTGTGATTGAGACCTACGGACCAGTGGACCCAACCCACCACTAGACACTCACTCGCTGTCTTCTAGTGTGCGTTCCGTTCTTCTTCTGCCTTCCTAAATAAAACAAAACAAGAACGAGCTTTTCCTTCGCCAGCAACTTGGAGCGTGGAGCACCAGACGGAGGTGCTGGATTGTGTTCTTCAGCAGCATTCCGGTCTTCTTTGAAGCGTGTCATTCTGGGGGGAGCGAGAGAAAAAAAACGACTTGTTACGACTAACACACTGCAAAAAATGACAAAAAAAAATAAAGATCAGAAGATGCGCGCATTTGCGTTTTTGAAAGAAAATAAAGGTCTGAACGCTTGCTTCCATGCTGGGTGTGCTAGTTCTTTCCCCTGTGCCATGATGCTACCGTCTTGCGGATGCCTGCTTGCCCGTGAGGTTGCGTTGTTCTGCTACGATAGCGTCATCTTTTCTGCGGAACCGCATTTTCTATTTCTCTCTATCTCCGCCAGGACTCCTTGATAAATTTGATCGCCGCGAGGTCCTCGTTCAGGATGTTGGTCAAGTGCTCCAGCCCCTGGCGTTGCTTGTCCAAGAACTGCAAAAGAGGAAGCAAGCATGTCAACATGAGTATCGCCATGCAGGCAATGGAAATCGCAAGCCACGAGCGACAAACTGGCACGACAAACTTACCTGGAAGATGCGCTGCAAGTCTTCAGGACTGAGCTGGTTCGCTGATGGAGCTGGCGTCGCAGCGTCCTGGATTCGCTGAAGCGACACAGCGTCGTTGAGACGGGCTTTGTATTGTGCCGGCGAGTCCAAAAGCGTTTGGAGCTTCTTCAGCGCCATCCTGCGAAAACACAATTTTGTTCATCTCGTTAGTTCACATATCGCCACATCCAAGAAGCAGTAACAACTGCAGAAACACATGAGCATCACATACACTAATTGCATCTCGTTGCGTTGCAGCGGCTTGCCGGCATTCTGCAAAAACTCAATGTCTTTCATCACCTTCAGAATCCATACAAACGCAATCATTGTCAGTAAAAGTGCACATCAATGAGTCCATCCATCCAAGGCGCATTGTCGCGTTCGTTCGTACCTTGACCAGGGAGTGGAAGAGTTGCACGTGCTCGTGTCGGCATCGCTCCAATTTCTCCTCCGTCGCGCGCGTCGTCTTTTCCATTTCTTTGAGCTGGTTGCGCAAATCGTTTGTGTAGTTGTTGTACTTGTCCGCGTGCTCTTGCTGCACTTGAATACGCTTCATCAGATCCTTGAAGCCGATCACTGGAGCAGGCGCGCAGTTCAGCGGATCGGGGTTGTCCAACTCGGCTTGGTTCCACAATCGCTCGCTGATGTGTGCGGGGCGCGTATATAAGTGACGCTGCGTCGGGTCCACGGCGTTGTACAGGAGAAACTTGAAGCGCGACTGGGCGGGGTCTTGGTACGCGTACTTCACCGTGTTCAGTTGCGCGACCGACGCATCCGCACCGCAAATGATCGGCGCTGGCGTGTTCACTGGTGTTGGCGCGACGCCAAACGTTGATCCGCCAACAGCAGCAGCAGGGGTGGCGCCAAACGCGGACGAAGGCGACGCACCAAAGCCGCCAAAGCCGGTCGACCCTGTCGAGGTGCCAAAGCCAAATCCCGTGCCAGCAGCAGGTTGCGCAGCCATTGCACCAAAGCCTCCAAACGACGAACCCGTGGTCACTCCCGTAATTCCGCCTCCAAAGCCGAACCCCGTCGTTCTGGTCGTCGTCGTCTCTGTCTTCTGCCCGAAAAGCGGCGGCTTGGCCGTTTGGCCAAAAGCCGACGTGCCGGTGGTAGCACCACCAGCGCCAAAGCTGAATCCGCCACTCGCAGCTGGAGCTGCAGCGGGCGTGCTCCCGAATCCAAACGACGAGCTTCCAGTTGCTGCAGGTGCGGCCGTGGCACCAGTACCGAATGAGAACGCCGATCCGGTTGCTGGCGTCGCCGTCATCGCCGCAGGCGTCGTGCCAAAGCTGAACGACGATCCCGTACTCGCTGCCGGCGCAGCTGGCGTGCTTCCAAAGCTGAAGCCGCCTCCTGCTGCTGGTGCCGCTGCCGCTGTGCTTCCGAAACTGCTGAAGCCCGTCGACGTGCCGGTCGCAGCGCCCGTGTTCGCGCCAAACGAGAAGCTCATGGTCGCCTCTTGCTGGCTCAGTCCGTCCGCAGGCGCAGAGAGAAGAAGGGTCTGGTGCTCCCTTGCTTTTGTGCACCTTCCGCAGGCTTATTGGCTTGCGCTCTTCCGTGCGCACGGCACCTCGACACCATCAAATAAACCTTGCTGCCTTTGAAAAACACAAGCAGCGGACAAGACGCATAAAACCTCGGCAAGAGGTTCGGACTATCTGGTAGTCAAAAATTGCTGCTCCGTTTAAATAGTGTGGTGTACCTTAATGGTAAATTGCCATTTTGGGCATTGGCAACTGCTTTCAAAACAAACACATTCCAAGAGTCAAGATGTGGAATGCGGCGCTGCGGCGCATCGTGCGCGACGAGGAGGACCGCGAGCGCGAGGAGCGCGTGGCGATGCAGCAGCAGCTGAAGAAAGAGATGCTCGCGGCCGCCACTGCAGCAGCCGCTGCTCCAGCAGTTGCCGCCTCTTCTGCTATGGCCGCTGCGTCAGAAGGCACGACTGCTGAGCCGAGCGGCGCCGCCGACAACGAAGATGGCGCTGCTCCCATGCAAGTCGATGATGCGAGCAACGACGCGGTTACAAAAGAGGACAAAATCGAGGACGACGATGAGGAAGAAGATTACATTCAGCGCCACTTGCTGTCGCGGCCGAAATCCAAGTGGACCTGTCTCGAGGATTCGCAGCAGGCATGTTGTCTCGCAATGAACCGCAAGAAGACCGTGTTTGCCGTGGGCGAGCGCGAAGGGCGCATCAGCATTTGGGACAACGTCTCGATTCGAGTGCTCACACGAGAGCTGGATCCGACGCTGATTCTAATTCCAGAGAACTCTGCTGCGGATGCTGCTGATGGATCGGTACAAGAAACCAGTAGCAGCAACAAAGCGCCTACTACAAAGGAAGCGAATGGCAAGAACGCGGCAAAGAATAACGACGACGCTGAAGAGAAGGCAGCGTCGGCTATAGAAGTAGACGCAGGAGACGACTCGGCGACGAACGATGATGGATCCGTCGAGGCCGACGAAGACGAAGACGTTGCCTCGGCCGAAGATGGAGATGGAAACACAGAAGAAGAGGAAGACGACGAGGACGACGAGGATGAAGACGACGAAGACGACGAGAAGACCCAAGCAGCGCTGATGAAAAAGCCTTCGCCGAAAGGCGCTTCGTCTATGATCTCTGCTGCATCGGAAGCATCGGACAGAGCTGCTGGATCAGGACTCTCGATCGAAGAGCTACGCATTGTGAAAGAGTCGCTGAAGGTCGTGACTTTCTGCGCGTGGTCCTGTGATGCACGTTGGTTATTCGCAGGATGCGAAGAGAAGAGCAATCGCCGCGGACGATTGTGCATCTGGGATGTGGATGCTGCGACCATCTTTGCCACGTTCAGGTACAGGCCTGTAGTAGCACGTACAAGCGCGAGCGCATCTGCGTATGGCATTGCATGCAAGTGTGAGCTGAGTCGATGTTAACCATGATATGTGGCCATTTTTGTTTGCAGCTTCGATGCGGCGATCAACTGTGTGTCGGCGCACCCGGGGGATCCGGATGTCGTTGTGGTGAGCTACTACAACTCGTTGCCAGTGCTCTTGAATGTCCGCACCCGCGTGATCAAAGAGCTCGCTGTGCCGATTGTTAATCCCACCATCAACACGACCGTGCCAGCAAATAGCCGACACCCGTCACTCATCGTGTCTGCAAAGTTCGGGACGTCGGGGCAATGGATCTACTGTGCGACATCTAAGTCCACGGTCGCCATCTTCGAGACCGCGACGCTCACTTGCTTGGATAGCGTCACGCTCGCCGTGCTGATCCAGTTTGTCGACTTGAGCTTCGATTACCGCGAGAGTGTACTGATTCTCACGAGCTCGAAGGGCGTCCACGAATACTCGATCAACACCTCGGACGACGCGGCAACCACCAGTAAGAACCGGTCGCTCTCTGAAGTGCGTGCATATGCCACGGGTGCTGTGCGTGCACCATGGGCACTGTGCTGCTTTAGTGATGACGAAAGCTACGTGGTCGGGATGCCAGTCGTGCGCCACCGTCATGTGGGTGAAAACGGTCTGTACACGTGGCACCGTGGCACAGGTCGTGTGCAGCACAATCCGGGCGTGAAAGACGGAGTCAACTCGTTGGCGTGGGATACCCAGCGCGAGAGTATCGTCGCGGTCTCGACGACAGGAGCGTTGTTCGTGCTCGAGGAAGAGTTCACGACGACGTGGTCGGGGCCAATGTACCCTGCCGGATACCGATTGATCACCGACAACGAGCTCCATGTTGCGTCAATGGATGCAGAGCTCGAATCCATCGCCAAGGCCAAGAAGGAGAAACTGAACGATGGTCAAGAGATTGACATTTTCACAATTGACGAAGTGCCGAGCATTGGACCGACGACTAGCGTGCAATTGCCGCATTTGCGCGGAGAGCGACTCGAGCCTCAGGTGAAGAACGAGCTCATCTACATCCCGTCGATCGCGATCTCGCACCATCACAAGAAGCACCACCACGCGTTCGAGGGCCCAATGTACCACGAAGAGAAGCATTTTGGCCTCGGCCAGAGCATCTTTGAGCCGCTGAAAGTTGGCGTCAAGCCGAAATCGTCCAAGTCGAAGCGGAAATCGTCGTCAAGTAGCAGCAACCAGACCACGACTGACCCGAACACGTGCGAACCAATTCCGCCAAAGAAGAAGAACCGACCGAAGGCGCGGAGCATTCTTAGCAGTGGAAAGCGACGCCGCAGATGAGAGAGAGAGAATACACAAGCAAAACGCAACGAGGAATTTGTGTTTTTTTCTAAGAGACCAGCAATTGTGGTTCGATGTGTTATGGGCGTGGCTTTTATAAAATGAAAAAAGCTTAAATCACGTAGGCGATGGTGTCGCCTAGCGTGCCGCCGATCATCGTGCCGAGACCTGGCCGGATGAGCGTTCCGATCGCCGCGCCGACGCCACCCGTGATGATCGCGAGGCCCGAGCGCGACGCGTTGCGCAATGTGATCTCGCCAAACGACGCGAGCGCGGTCTTGTCAGCGTCATCGCCCTTCTTCTTCGACGTGAATCGACGGTAGAGGATCAAAATGAGCTGGTGGGTCTGTGATAATAAACAAAAAAATGGAGAAATGGATACGCCAGCAACGAGATTACGACAATGCTCAAAGAGAGAAGCACTGCTTCATGCACAGCACCTCTTCAACCAGGAAGATCGCGAAGTGGCTCAGGATGTTGGCGCGCATGCCCGTCTTCACGATCAGCACCGCGGACGAAAACTTGCTCGTCGTTCGCACGTACTTCCGGGTCGCAGATTTGCTCACATCTACAGCAATTCACTCCATTACATTTACAATCGGCGCGCACATTGTACACGAGAGCGTCCACGCATACATTATAGACGCTGCTTTTACGCACCTTTGATCAGTTTGCCGACCGTGCGCGGGTGGCAGTTGCGCAGCGTGACCTCTTCGAGTGACCGCAGGTACGTCGTGATGCTGACAGACTTGACAAACGACTTGGTGCACGCCAGTCCAAACTCGTCGAGCGACGGCGCCACGAACTCGGGCTTGTCGTCCTTCTTCTTGCCAAAGACGTCGTCAACCTCGTCGCCGCTCGAGCCGTCGTCCGAGTCCTCGAGCTCGAGCGACGCGACGTAGCCGTTGAACACCATGAGCCCCTGGATCGCCACGGACCGCACGGCCGTGATCGCAATGTCGTTCGGGTAAAAGTGCTTGAAGAACGGCTTCTTGTCCGCCAGGTAGTTCTTCTGGTGCGCCGACACGCTCATGGTGGCTCAGACTCTAATGCGGCACGCGGGGGCTTCCACAGAGAGAGAGAAGGCGCACACACTCGCGGCAATCCTCGACGTTGGTGGTGGCGTGCGTCAAGTAAGGAGCTGAAGATGCGTCAAGCGTGTTGTTGGTGGCCTTGTCCGAGGTTTTTATTAGCTTAGAAAAAACCTTCGTGAAGGTCTGTGGCACAATATTTGTGGCTGATCACTTTATAAAGCAATCAGTCACCGATTGTCCAAATCGATGCTGGTGGCAGTAGCCATCTCGTCGTTTGCGTGGTTGAACTTTTACCAGCACAAAAAGGATTATTTACCTGCTACATCTACATAATCTGTCCAACAAAGTCATAGAGTATATTCGAGACCAACCTCTCTATCATACATTTATGCATTATATGCAAACAGCACGCACTGTTGATGCAACGCTTTGTATGATCGATCCCCTGTCATTGCGACCGCGGTCCGAGGAGCTCCAGAATTGAAATCGCCGAGCGCCTGTCGAAGCGCCCTCTACCAACTACTACCCCCGCACAAAGATGAACTCTGCCAGCATCGCCCAAGTGTTCCAGCCCGACGCACTCAAGGGCCGCGTGGCGCTCGTGACCGGCGGCGGCTCGGGCATCGGCCAGGAGATCGCGATCAAACTCGCGGAGTATGGCGCCAAGGTTGCCATCATGGGGCGCCGTGAGGTCGTGCTCCAGAAGACCGTCGACATCATCAAGGGCAAGGGCCTCGACGCGATCTTCGTGCAGGGTGACGTGCGCTCTGACAAGGACGGCGACGCCGCGGTGCAGAAGGTCGTCGCGGCGTTCGGCAAGCTCGACGTGCTCGTGAACGCCGCTGCGGGCAACTTTTTGGCGCTCTCGGAGAAGCTGTCGACGAATGCGTTCCGCACGGTGCTGGATATTGATGCGGTCGGCACGTTCAACATGTCGCGCGCTGCGTTTGAGGAGCTCAAGAAGGCCAAGGACTCGCGCATCATCAACATCACCGCAACGCTGCAGCTCCCTGTGACCTGGTACCAGGTGCATGCGTCGGCTGCCAAGGCCGCTGTGGACAGCATTACGCGCACGCTCGCGCTCGAGTGGGGCCAGTTCGGCATCCGCGTCACGGGCGTCGCCCCTGGCCCGATTGCGGGCACCACGGGCATGCAGAAGCTCGGGGCTGATGTTGACCACGAGACCATCGCGAAGAAAACGATCCCAATCGGCCGCATGGGCGAGAAGACCGACATCGCGAGCGCGATCTTGTTTTTGGTGTCGCCAGCGGGTTCCTTCGTGTCGGGCGACGTCCTGATCGTCGATGGCGCCAACTACCTCCATAAGCCCCCAATCATGCCGCGCGAGACGCTCTCGGCGTGGTCCAAGCAGATGGAGAAGAAGTCGCGCAAGCTGCCAGCTGCTAAGTTGTAAGTTGTGTGAATGAATGGGCTTGCTTTCACAGCATGCTGTTCGCGCTTTTTGGCCTAATTATCCGGTCAAAATGAATGTCATATTGAGAAACGAAAAAAAGGTGCAAATATTGATATCAATTTTGTTATCTTCTAATGACGCGCATACTGATACCTAAGGTTCCATCCACGGACTTCCGCCAGCGTGTGCCATTTCTAAGACACCGGGGTCTCCACGGTCGGCATCGGCACTGGCAACGGCGTGTTCGCGACCGACGGCTTGAACGTGTTGTTCATGGCGCGACCGTGGTGACCACCACCCAGGAACGCCGGAATGGACTCGAGCGGGATGCCGTGGCTCTGCGCGGCCTCGAGGAACCTGTCGCCTTCCTTGAACACTTGGATTTTCTCGCGGGTCTCGGGGTCAATGAGGCTCGCGATCATCTTCCACGCACCGTAAAACACGAACGGCGCGTTGATCAGGTACAGGCGATGCAGCGTCTCTGGATAGTACATTTGGCCAATATCGAAGATCGGCTATTACCAAAAAAAAGCACAAATAGAAATCGGTGAGTTGCCGTATGAATATGGAAAGAACTATAGACTCCGACACGCTGAGCGCGTACCTTTAAATAATTCATGATGGAGCGCGACACGTGCTTCATGCCGAGCCCCTTGAGGTCGACGATGCAAATGTGTTTGTACACGCGCGCGCCCAGACGCTTCGAGATCGCCGCTTTCTCCCACTGGATGCGCTCCATGTACTGCACGCGGTGCGGGAGCACCTGGTCAATATGCGAAAAGTTCTTCTGGAACGCGTCAATGTTGATCTCCTTGATGCGGTCCACAGTGATCAAGTGACCCTCTTCGTCTTCGCCGTAGATCTGCGCCGGCCAGCAATCGAAATAGATCTTACTGTTGTCGAGCTCGCGCGTGAGGATAGTCTCAGCGTCATGCGCCGCGCGCCAGTCGAGGATGCGCTTGGCTTCCGCCAGCGTGAGCTGCATGCGGTTCTTCTTCTGCGAGCGGAACGCGCGCGCCATGCGGATCGCAAAGTCCTCCGTGCACGTGTCGCCGTGCGCGGCCTTGATCGCACCGTAGAACTGCTGGTCTTCTGCATTTAGCGGCGCGCCTTCTTCGTTCGCCGTCATCTTGCCTTGGCGTGTGTGTGTGGCGAAGAGGAGAGCGGTGGTGCGCCGTGGAGATCTGAACTGCGAATGCCGAACGGACGGAGGAAAGATTTCGGCCCTTTCATTCGATCTACGGGTGGCGACGAGCGCCCGCACGCGTGTGTTTGACACTTGCGCCCGAAGGCATCTGGTTCTGGCCCGATCTTCCTTCCTGTCTGACACCATGTGTCGCTTCGCAGTGAAAGGGCAGCCGCCCTCAACAGTCGCATGCGGTTTCTTCCTAGCCAATCACAACCCTCAGAACACGAATATGAACCAATGAGAATGAGAGAAGCTAAACTTGGAAATTCGAGGTGAAAGTGGGGAGTGATATGAGCGAGCAGGATGGTGACGGCGTCGACGACGAAGCGCTGCATAAGGTTGGATTATGCTCGCGTATGTGAGGCGCGCTTGGATCCATCATCCATTCGAGTGTCAGAGCATAATCGCCCTTCCTCTGGTCTTCGCCTCTTTAGGACGACGCACGCACTTCCGAACCATTGAACACAAGCGATAGCTCCAATAGAGAGGGGCTGTATTGAGCTGCTGCTTTATCTTCCTTCCTTCGTGTATCTCTGTTTAAAATGCGCCCCCTCACCGTGGCAGCAGACGCCTCCAAAACAAGGGTCCACTGCCACCAAAGACCGCCGTCGCATCTACAGACGCGTGATCTCCCAGTCCTCGACCGTGCGCTCGAGCACATCTTCTGGCGCGGTATCGAAGACACCGGTCTCTGTTCTTCTAGGGTTGTGACGCTCCTTGAGGATTTCAGGCTTTGGAATGATTGTGCCGGTCTTCTTCGAGACACGCACCTTCTCGCCTTCGTCCGTGAAACGGATCGCCACGCGCGTTGGCTTTCTGTGGACCATCATGGCATCGAACCAAATTCACAGTTAGATGGTCAGGTCGTCAGCATGGTGGCCAAATAATGAGAGCTAGGCTGATCAAGCTTACCCGATGGAAGGGTCGACCAAGTTCACGTTGCTGTAGTGAATGGGGCCTGGCGACAGGTACGAGCGGCCGGCAGCAACTGGGGTCGACTTGACGTATCGCGAGTGCTACAGCAAAATCAAAATCAAATCGGCGCAAAGGTGAGTCACTTTTGTTTCGGGACACACGAACAGCGAACCTGGCAAGCCCGGCTCCTGTTTTTTCATTTCCAATATCACACACGCATACCATGTTGATGTTTTCCACGATCAACTTGTTCTGGTCGCGAATCACGCTCACGACCTGGCCCTGCTTGCCCTTGTGCGGTCCATTGATCACCTCCACCTACAAGTACACAAAATTGCATAAACCATCAGCAAATGCATCAGCGCGTCTATTATCTCCAATCCAAGTCCGCAATCCATTCTCCAGCGCAGAAAAAAAAAGCTAGACGCAGCGCAATGATATGCCGTGACTTCGCTGACATGCGCACAGCAAACAAAGCGCGCGCTTCCAGCAGCGACTCCCATATATATATATATATATATATATATATATATATATAAACATCTACGCACTAGGTCGCCGCGGAACACGTGCCAGCTGCCGATGAGGTCGATGGCCTTGGATTTTCGCCGAGGCCCGCGACGGAACGCGAGCGGGATGCGGGTCGCCATGGCTGCTGCTGCTGCTTGCGCTTCTTTCGTCACACACGCACAAGAGCGGCTCCACACCGACCAGCAATGCCCTTGGCCCTAAAAACCTCACACCTGGCCAACCTCACACACAAAAAACCTTCTTGCTGCACCATACACACTTTGAATAGTGTACCGTACTAAAACAGTAGCCTGTGTCCCGGGTTTTTCCTGGGTCGTGAAGCCGTCGACCCGGGTGGGTTCGAGGCGTTTGAACCGCGAGAGCCACCAGAAAAGTCCTGGGAACGAACGAACGGGGAGGAGAAACCACGAGCAGCTACGCGCGCGTGGGTGGATCAGCCAGCAGCCAAGGGAGCGAGGACAACACGCAAGCCACGCAAGCACCATGTCGGACGTCGAAGTCGCCGCGCCCGTGGTGAAGGAACGCAAGTCGAAGAAGTCGGCGCCAGCCGCCGACGGCGAGGTCGCACCGCCACCAGCGCCGGAAGATGTTGCCGCCATGTTCGACTTGTCCAAGAAGAAGAAGAAGAAGAAAGTGAAGAAAGAGGTAAAGCATGGATCTTCTCTACAAATAGAGAGGGGTGCGTGTGATGTTCTGACCTGTGTTCGCTGGGTTTCTCTGTGTGCGGGGGGATATCTGTAGAAGAAGGACGATGAAGCCGACGAAGGTGCCGAGGCCGGTGCCGCGGCCACGGAGGTGAGCGGTTCGTCGTCGGTGCTCGTCCAGGACCCAGCGACGTACTCGTACAAGGATGATCTCTTGGCGCGCATCATGTCCAAGCTGCACGAGAACAACCCAGAATTGACGGACCGCAAGCGTCACACGATGAAGCCACCGCAGCTCATGCGAGTGGGTACGAAGAAGACGCTGTGGGTCAACTTCCAGGAGATCTGCCAGATGATGCACCGTAACCCGGAGCACGTGCTGCAGTTCACGCTGTCGGAATTGGGTACGGAAGGCTCGATCGATGGCAACCAGCGCTTGGTGATCCGTGGTCGTTACGTGCCCAAGTACATTGAGAGTCTGCTCCGTAAGTACATTACGGAGTACGTGTCGTGCCAGATGTGCCGCTCGCCGAACACGACGCTCACGCGTGACAGTGTCAGTCGTTTATATTTCGTGCATTGCCAAGACTGCGGTTCGTCGCGTTCCGTGTCTGCGATCCGTTCGGGTTTCCACGCCGCGACCAGAGCCGACAGAAGAGCGGCGCGTAAGTAAGCAGAGTAGGAAGAAGCGTAGACGAGCAGTGGCCGAGTTGCAGTCCTGCAGCGGGAAGGATACTCGAGTCGGCGGTGTTGAATGGACAGAAGGAGAGTTAAAGACACGCGTCAACATGCAAGTATTGCCGCTCTCATTCCTCATTAAAGCGCATTGGACTCGGTCCAAATTGCATGCGCGCAAATGAATAAATGAATGGAAGAATATCTTTCTATTTTGCAAAAATACAGCTTTGTTTGTCAAAACGTAAATCCTTCTCATGCGAGCGCTACAAGCCACACACATTCATCTCACGCGCTTTGGCGCTGATCCGCCCTGCGCGCCATCGGCGGCGCGCTTGTTGGTCGCTCCAGCTGGGAAAATTGTGATGTGCCGGTCCAGTCCCTCGCCGGCGCTCATGTGCTGCAGACCGAGCCGTTCGGCGCAGTCGTGGGCGAGCAGCCGCTCAAAGCCGTTCAGGTTCGCATCCAGATGCAGCGCTTCCGTTTCGCCCGATTCGTAGTACGCTTCAATCTTCTTCACGAGCGAGTGGGAGCTTCCGGACGAGATGCCTGGGTTCGCACTGCCGCGAGTCGCCTTTGGCGGGTTGCGAGGAGCTGGCGCCGGCTTGTTTGACTGTGCTTGTGGCTTTGCGTCTTCATCATCCGAGTCGTCTGAGGACGAGTCGCTGCTACTGGAGCTACTAGAGCTATTGGCTGTGGCTGCCGGCTTCGAGGTACCGCGAGGCCGTGTGTTTTCTTCATCAGACGAAGACTCGGACGACGACACGGTCACAACAGGCTGCGGTCGGGCTGCGGCCTTGGCAGCCACAGCTTTGCGCGGGAGCGGAGCAGCAAGAACCACCGGTCGTTCGTCGTCATCGTCGCTGGATTCGGAGCTCAGCTCGGCATTGTGGGTTGCCGCTGGCGCTGGAGCCGCAGCGACCTTAACCTTGTTGTCTTCTTCCTCTTCGTCATCATCGGAGGAGGAGGACGCAGCGGGGGCGTTCGCGACCGACTGCGCTGGGATCGATGACGGCATAATGGGGCGTTCGTCTTCGTCGTCCGATTCGTCCTCCTTCTCCGATTCCGACTCGGACTCACTCGTGAGGTCGTACTTTGGGACGCTCTCCACGTACGCGATCTGAGGAGCCGCCGGCACATCGACAGCCTTGGTCGTTGAGAGCTTTTGCTTCTTTGGCGACGGCTTCTTCACATTTTCGACAGCGAC
Source organism: Globisporangium solare (assembly GCA_023335675.1). Taxonomy (NCBI): domain Eukaryota; phylum Oomycota; class Peronosporomycetes; order Pythiales; family Pythiaceae; genus Globisporangium; species Globisporangium solare. The sequence continues at coordinate 18,285 of JAADVP010000037.1, read as the reverse complement.
AGCAGCAACAGTTTTCTCCTGTTTGATTGGCTTCCGCAAGTGGCTGCGCAGACTCTTGAACTTGTGCACCGAGGCATCGCACTCGCCACAGAGCACGACGTCACATTGCTTGCAACGCACACTGGATTCGGTTTCCTCGCACTCTTCGCAAGTCGGATTCTTCTCGACGACGACTGGTTCAGGGAGCTTAATGCGCTCGTGAGCCCTCATGACCTTGGATTTGTGCACCGCGGCGTTGCAGCTCTCACAGTAAAGCGCGTCGTCGCACTTTGCGCATTGCCAGGTCGCGGCACCAGGCTTCTCACATTCAATGCACGTGCGGCTCACGTCCACAGGCTCCTCACTTTCCTCTTTCGTTTGCTTCTGTGTGGTTTTGGCCGTGACTGGGGCTGCAGCACTAGCACTGGCCTGCACAGGCTTTGGTGCCTTGACCTTTTTCTCTTTCACGACTGGTGTGACCGGGAGGTCGTGGCTGAATGCGCACGCCTCTCCACGGGTGCAAAGTCCGCTTGCAAAGTACTGGCAAATGCGCTTTGGCGCCGCAGGAGCGCTTGGTACTGTCTTGGCCTGCAACGAGGGTTGAGCTGGCGTTGGTGCAGCAGCTGGAGGTTGCGTAGAAGCTTCTGGAGCTGGAGCATTGACGCCGCGAACATGTGCATAGCTAGCAAACGCGACCGGTTAGTTCGATAATGTTTGTTCCAGCCGATGATGGAGAAAAGGCAACGTACCGGCAGGTGGTGCCGAGCGAGCAGTATCCACGAGCGAAATAGCGGCACACCAACCAATCTGGGATATTTTGCACCAGCGGTGGGATAGCAGCGGCAACTGGTGCTGCCGCAGCCGGAGTCGGTGCTTTGGTCACGGGAATAGTCGCAACCGGAGTCGATGCTTTGATCGAAGGAATAGACTTGGGAGTCGAAGCAATTGGAACGGGAGCCGACGACGACGACGTTTTTGGCGCGCCTTCAACATTGTGCAAGTATCTTCGCAAAAAAAATTCGCCACGATGTGAATAACCAATCACTCGAGTTGCGCACTATGCGCGCATACGGTAGGCAACGTACTTGCAATCGTCTCCCTTTCGGCATATGCCGGCCCGGAAACTACGGCACGGTTGGAACGTTTTCGTGAAGCCCCGAACGATCGTCACATGCATCGGCTTTCCTTCCAGCACCTGCGCATTGTACACACCCCATACCAAGCGAGTTGGCTGTAAAAAGCAATTGCTTTTCAGCTGCACAACCAACCAACAACGTACCGCGCCGTTGGTCGCCGGAAGCGCCTTGAGCGCATTGGCCTTCTTGGCAAACACCACATGACTGCAATCGCGCACAGCAGCAAACACACTCACACAGTTAGAGCAAGGTCCACCTCAGCATTGGAGCGCAATGCGTGGCAACGGAGCAAAGAACGCGCCGTACCCTCCACCGGTACCATCGATGCTCACGCGCAGGATCTGTCCGTAGGTGCGGAACATGTTGGTCACGAGACTCTCGGTCACGCTCGGCACGAGGCCCGACAGCGCGAGCGACGTGGCACTCCTTTCGCTCGCCATGCCGTCGGTCGTACGGATGAATGTGTATACAGCGCTTGAAGCGGATGCGTGTCACGCGCGTCCGGCTTGACGAACAATTCCTTTGGGTCGGATGGCTTTCAATTCGAGCGAGCAGCTCCGGTTTGGTTGGCCCCCGAAGCGCCGTGAACCGTCGCGCCATAATAAAACAGCAGGCGGTTCGGGACCGCATAAAACCTGTTTATTGTCAATATACGTACTTTAAAGAGGAAGTAGCATGTTTGTCAATTTTGAAAATGGGAGTAAAGCCGACATGGCGTCTGTGGATGAACGGGAACAAGCGAGTGGCGGCTCGCAGGCCACTGCGCAGGCGGACTCAGAGCCGCAGCGCGCTATATGCAACGGCAGTAAGCGCAGAAGGGTGGACGACGTCGTCGCGAACGGAGATGGAGAAGCATCGAATGCGCACGAAGCAGTCGACGGAGAGCGCAAGAGCGACGCAGGCTGTGCCGATGACGAGGAAGCAAAGCAGGAAGCTCCTGAAGCGCGCGCTGTAGAGCGCATGCTCGCAGCCGATAAGATTGCATTAGGGGAAGGCGATGAGGAGGATGAAGACGACGAGGTGCTGGTCGTGCTGGAGCTCACGGATTTCAAGAACCACCCGATTTTCGACGACTACCGCAGCATCAAGATCGAGGTGCGCACTCTGCGATGAATGGCAGCATGCTGGCTGTCCGTGTAGTTCACATACTGACTTGTTTTACGATGGACTTGCAGGGCATTGACACGGCATCGCCCATGCTGACGATCGGGGAGTACACGCTGCATGGCCAGCTGGAAGAAATCGTCGGCACTAACTTCTTCTACGACACGCAGAACCAGTACCAGTACGTCGGCCAGACCACCAAGAAGATCAAGTTCACGATCTCGCCGCCAGAGCCATAAAGTAACATAATAATAACAAAAAGAAAAGCAAGCAGCGGCAACATATCGGCAGCGTCTCTCGTCAGCGTTCAATTTTGTATTCATTTTTTTTCGTGTTTTTTTTTCCCTTCTCCTCGCCACTTTGTCAAGCGGATGTGATCAATGACATGCGCGCGCAAGTCTCATCGGATTACGAACGTGTGTCTCGTAAATCACTTTATTTGCACTGCGTTGTTATTGCTGAAGGCTGGTAATGTGGCGGTGCGTTGACTTTATCCCTTTTAACGGTAAAGCTGCTCCACGGCGAGGTTGTGCGCGATCTCGAACTCCCACTTGTCTCCGTTCGACAGCAACTTGGCCTTATTGTAGAGCAATTCTTCGTGGGTCTCCGTCGCGAATTCGAAGTTTGGGCCCTCGACGATGGCGTCGACCGGGCACGCTTCCTGGCAGAAACCACAGTAGATGCACTTGGTCATATCGATATCGTAGCGAGTCGTACGACGGCTGCCGTCGGCACGTGGCTCCTGCAATGATGGAATTCAACAACAAACAGTTTAGCATGTGCATAGGTAAAGTGTGAATCTGCACATGGGGGGCTCCATGGAAGAGTCGCACTCGTATGGACCACCGAAAAAAATAAAAGTAGAGAAGGATTGCGGAACGTACAGCTTCAATAGTAATAGCTTGGGCTGGGCAAATCGCTTCACAGAGCTTGCAAGCAATGCATCTGCACACACCAACAGGAGACACACATATCTGAAGCATTAGCGCACGCGTCCCCTCACTGATTCACTGCGCATTCACTACAACGCTATGGATAATAAATATCGCACGACGACGCACCGTTCTTCACCACTTGGGTATCGGCGAAGCGCGTGCTCACCACGGAAGCGAGGGCTCAAAGGACCTTTCTCGAACGGATAGTTGATGGTCACTTTTCTCTCCAAGTGGACCTCGAGCGCCAACCACGTCGCGCGCGCCACATCCGTCAGGAAGAAGAGGTTGGACGCCTTCTCAACCACGTCGCCCCACTTGGGCTTCTCGGCCACCTCGGTCGAGTCCTGCGACGGCGCCGCGCTCGAGAAGGTGCGCGCCGCACGCGCAGAGGAGGACGGGGCCGCCTTCTTGGCGCCCGCCGCCACGGATCGACGCAACAACACGCTCATATCGGCTTCACCACACTCGAACAGCGCAACTCAACCAGACAAAAGGAAGGAGCGGATGAGGGGCGGCCGGCCGGCCCACCAGAATGGAGGGCGACCCGCGGGTCCGCGGGTCTTGAAACCGGAGACCCGTTTGTCGCGGTTTTTTTTTTTTTACAAAACAAACAAAATACCGAATTTAGGAAAGCTGAAGTGGCCCAAAATAACAACGAAATGCGAAATGCATCCCGCCTTTCAGTTGCAGTTGCCGTCGAGAGCATTTTTCCAAGTTGCAGCGAAGAAGCACAATGTGAGTTTGGGTGATTTGGGCGCACGCGTATCGGATAGAGTACGCGATGGCGCTTGGAAATTGAGAGGAAATCTATGCTGCCGCAGTGGATAATGGCTCGTGCTGCGCATCTGAGAGCTTTCTGTAGTTTCTTCAATCCCAGGATCAACACGACGGCACTGGAAGCGGGGACAGCAACTTTTGTGCTCGACTTGTCTGGATGCGTCATCGCAGGCTCAGCTTGGTATCACAATGGCAGGCAATCATGGTGGGTTGTCACGGCCGTCTGTGTGGCTACATCAATGCGAACGGGTATCGTCCGCTTCCTCTCGGATCTTCTTCATCGCATACTGCTTTTGCTCGCTCCAGAGCGGCGAGCGTGCTGCCGTCGCCTCTGGTTGCGGCTTCACATAATGGAGTGCCCGATAGGTATGTAAGCTCTCCTATGCTTGTATCGACCCATTCCGCCAGCGCTTCCAGCTTCGCGTACTCAAGAGCCAAGTAGTCAAAGGACAGTCCGTCTCATATCGTACTCGAAAGCGATCGAAGCGGATTATGTGAAAGCGCGAGCACGTAATGGTTCGATTGCTCGCTCACATACTCCGGAACCGTCTCCAATTGATTCCCGATCAACGAGAGGTCGTACACTTCGAGTTGGAATAGCGTTTCTGAGAAGATTTGGATGTGCGAAAACTCCAAATACAGCACACCGATCGACTTCCATCTATCACGGAGATCATCCGGCAACGAAGTCAAGTTCGTCGTGGTAATTTCGATATCTTGCAGCATGTTAGGCAACGGCTCAAGAATTCCATCGGGGAGTCTCGTCATGTTTACGTGCGAGAGAACCAGAAATACCATTTTGATATGCAGCGATGCGGAGATAGAAGCTTCCTTGGACCATTCGACAACTGTAGAGTTGTGAATTTCAATGCCAAGAAGGTTGGGAAAGTCCCGGATCGATCGCGGAACGACGAGCGCTGGGCAGTGCGAGATCAGTAGCGCCGTCAATGCTGTCTCGTCCAGAAAATCGAAAGACTCAGGTTGTACGCTCTCCACACCCTGCCTGTAGCAGTTGAATTCGTAGACTGCACACGAGTATTTCGACGCAAGCCATGGGTGCATGATTTGTTTGCATTCCGGTACAGAGCCTCCGCGAAGCCGTTCGATGGCGGCAAGATGAACTACAAGGATCGTCATGCCGCAGCACACAAAGAGAATGCGTACGAACTGAAAGAACGGAGCTAGACGGCTGCTTGATTGCCACCGACTCCAGATCGGTTAGAATGAGCTGTAGGTGAGCTTGTAGCTTCATGTGATGTTTGTACTGCTATACGGAAGATGTTCGGTTTTGGGCGGGTGCTCTTCTTTTCGACGAGAAGGCCGATCGATCGCAAGCTCAGATACGCGCTGACTTGAGGAATAAACTTGGCACAGAAGTCCAGTAGCGAGGTCGCGAAAATCGCTTGATTTTCTAGCACCAGCTTTCCAAACGTCTCGTCGCCATAGGGAAACGGCAAGTTGAACGAATATTGGTCGGGCTCGTATTCGTAAATGTACGGGATGAAGATCACGAGCGGGAGCACGATGCTGTAGCAAATGTTGAGAAACGCATCAGCGGACAAGTACATGATATGTTTCGCGGCTGAACGCCGCAAGAAGTGATGCAACAACGGCATGGTCCAGCAAAAGCTGACAACGATGGCGACGTAGCAACGGTTGATCCAAACGCGATCGATGAGGTGACTCGAGCGATACGCTTGAGACACTTGGCTGACGATCTGGGCAACTTCCATGACGACGTAAATTCATTCATCGTGATTACTGGCCAGTGAAAATATCCCTTCTCGACCAAGCAAATACCGTCCGATTTTGTTGCGCAGGTAAAAAATCTCAAACTTGTTTGGCTTCTTCGGTGTAGGGGCTGCTGCTACACGCAAGGGGACCACCGACGCACATTTGCTTGGTATGATCGCAAATCTCAGTTGTTCCAACGACCAAAGCAGGTGAAGCGCTCCAAGGCAACCAAGTGATGTCCCAACAAACTTGAAATGCCGATTTTCTTTGGGTGCCAAGAGGTCGACGATATACGAGGTACGGGTGTTCGATGTACTAATACAGGCGAGCACACGCGATCAGGAATGCGCCACAGAATGCATGAAGAAAGATGAACAGCATGCAAATGGCAGTGAACGCATGGCCTGGAAGCTCCACTTTCTTCTGAGTTGACGCCTCGGTGGCGTTCGTCATTCGCGTCAAATCTTGTCCTGATTTGACTAGATATCCCGCTTCCCCGTTCTCATTCCGATCGCGCTTTTTTGTCATGCTTTGAAGGGTCAGCAAATGCCTCACGTTGACTTGTCAAATGGAACTCTGAGCAACATTGTGCTATCTTTGCGATGCATTCGCCAGGAAGAGCCTTGGTGAGATCATTACGGAAGCAATCGCCTTTCTTGCCGAGGCGTCTTCAAAATAGATCGCTCTATTTCTGACCCTTGTTCTCCGTATATGGCCACCTTGTCGCATGCACGCACGCACTCGCACTCGCACTCGCACACATCCACCCACAGTTTCTTGCTCGCAATGGGCGCCTGCGGGTCTCACGACATAATCACAAAGAGTCCTGCTCGAGACCTCTCCAAGTGGCGAGCAGACAATGATAGTGGCGCGACGCCAAAGGCCGATGCGCAGGACCAGCGCCATTTGGCGACGACAAAACCGAATGCGTACGCCTTTGACGAAAATCCGAATTCTGTCTCGGCAGGAAATCACGTTCAACTTGAAATGCTGAATAGCCAACACGACGACCTGAGGCTCAATTGTGTGGCGTACCATGCGAGTTTTGCAGCTACTCAGCAGTATTTGACGGGCTGGGAGGACGGCACGATCAAGAAATCCACGTGGCACGCGGCTTCCTTGTCAGCAAGAGTCTCGGACATTGACGAGTCCATCGTCACGACCTGGAAACCGCACGAGCGCGCTGTGAACCGACTCGTTCTTGGTAAATCCGCTGAGCTGATCTACTCGTGCTCCCGGGACACGACCATCGCGCTCACATCCCACATCGCGTCGAAATCGTCGTCACCGTCTTCGCCGTCGAGAAAGCAACCCCAGTCGGTGTATCTTCGCGGCCACCACTTGAACGTGTCCACGATCGCCGTCCACGACGACGAAACGAGCCTGTGCTCCGGTGGTCGAGACACGCAAACCACCTTTTGGGACTTGACGACTGGTCGCCTCAAGACGAAGAACACAACGTCGCAGAATGTCGTCACGTGCTCGAAATGGATTCCAGCGGAGCCCCTCGTGGTGCAGGGCAGCGAGGACTTGACACTCAAACTCTGGGACGAGCGTACCAACCTGCGCGCTCCTGCGCAGAGTTTCCACGGGTTCGTGTACTTTGCGCTCTGTGTCGATGTGTCCCCCCGATGGCAACTACTTATTGACCTCGAGCAAAGGCTTCAACGGTGTCGGCTGCGAGGTGCGCATATGGGACCGCCGTACAGGCAAGCAATTGCACGAATTCAACGGCCATCAGCAAGACACGACGTCCTGCTGCCTTCTTCCGAGCGCTGCGGGTAGCAGCAGCACCGATTCGCCAGGCGGAGATTTCGCCATTCCGATCCCTGTGACCGCGTCCAAAGATGGAGCAGTCAAACTGTGGGATGTCGCGACTTCCGGCGTCTTGTGCGAAGCGCTCGAGCCCTCTGGGGGGATGTTCACAGGCATCTGCGCCGTAGATGTCTCGACCGTGCTCGCGAGTACGTTTGCGGGCGAAGTGCACCAGTTCACGTTCAATGGGGACGACAAGAATCTTCACGTGGTGGCATGAGCCGCAGCGAAAGGTGCGTGCGTGCGCGTGTGGGGTTTGAGCAGAACTGGAACGTGGCGAAGCTGGCAAATATCCTAAAACGAATGCTCGGCAGCTCATCAACAACACACTTTTCAGCAGGAACTCGCACGAAAAAGCAGGCAACGAAAAAAAAAGGTTCCTAAGCTATTATTATACCAATATGAGAGCACCGAAGCAACCAACTTGCTTCCTTTTCTTCACTTCTTGCTGCGGCTTTCCGGGGCTTTCTCCTTAGCATCGTATTCATCTTCGGCGTCTTCCGCACTGCGCTGCATGCACTGCTGCTGTGAAACACCACCGAGGGTTGACGACGACAAAACTGGCAATTGAACACCACGCCATTCAGGTCGCGACGGCTGCAAGTCTTCTATGTTTATGGTCTTTTTCGTGAAGGTGCTCTAACCGCGGAACTTGCCCCACACGTGGAGAAGCACGACAAAGCCGACAAACATTAAGCACATCACCAACACGGTGGTTGGTCCGATCTTCAGGCCTGGCGAGTCGTCCGTGTAGAAGCGCAAGATGCCGGCAGTGCTGCCGCCCATGCCACGGCCCGTGTTCGCGGTCTTCGACGACGTTGGACGACGGCTACACACACAAATGCGATCACAAAGAACACACACACACACGCGACGCGTCAATACCCGCACATACGACTGCACACACTCACCATCATGCAATGCACACAAAGAGTGAACAACGCACTTGCGGAGCGCGCTGGCAGCGGCGCCTTCCGAGGCGGCACTTGGGGCAGGCTTCTTGTTGAGGGTCGACTGCACAAAACAGCACACACACAGCAGAGAAGCGCGCAGTTTCGCGTCAGCACATGCGCACAACCGACGCGAGCGTTTTTTTCTACGAAATTGCATGCAAAAGTCCATGCGCGCAGGCGCGCTGCGGCGGGTCATGCGACGCACCATTTTCGCGCGGACGAGGGAGCTTCTGGGTCGGGGGAAATCCAAAATGACCTCCCCGCATTACACGCGACAGAGGGACAGACAGCACAAAAGAGGAAAAAACCTTGAGAGACCATGCGCACTTTGGAGACACGAAAGAGGGAAACACCTTGCGCAGAGATGAGGTTTTGAGGTTATACATGCCACTTTGCGCCACGTATCCGAGGGAGCAGGTACCGCGTCTCGTTCTGCTAAATACGATTTGAAGTTGTTTGATCGTGACGGCGATTGATTGATTGCAACCATGTGCATTGATGGATTGATTGACACATGACGACGGACCATCGCATTCAGAGCACACACACACACCGAGCAAGACTGTCGAGTCAACGTGTGCGGCCTGGTAGCTACAGCGCGTGCATAATTGCAAGTTGGCTGGCGCGGCGGTCCCTGCGTCATGGACGAATTTAGCATGTGGTCGATGCGGAAAAGTTACAAACTTGTTGATTACAACGAATTTATGTGCGCTTGGCTGCAGATACACATACACACACACTTTTGTCGATAGTAAGCGCGAAAAGAGCGGACGTTCGACTGAGGATTGAGCGCGCATGGTCGCAGTGCTCAGCGAAGGAGCTAAGACCAGCGATTGCGTACTTGTATTGCGATTTGACACTGGCGTCCGGCTTCTCCTGAGCTTGCTGATCAGTTGGACGAGTACAGGCACTTTTACTGACTGCAGCGAACGGTGTTGGCACTCGCGCACTTCCGAACCGACTGGCTCATTGAACATTGACCAGACGCAAAGGGGATCTGAGACTGGGAGATGAGTTGCACACACACACAAAGACAGACAGCAAGTGCTCAAGTTGGAATCCGCGACCAGCAGATCTTGCGACGCACTTCTTGCGACGCAAACTTGAAAATGAGCGACACCACCAAAGCATCGACAGCACTTCGAACGGCTGGCTTCGTTGACTTTGACTCGAGCACACTGAGGAAAGCCAGCTTTTGAGTAAGCGGTACTGGGATACTGCTCAGCAGTTCATCTTGGAAAGCCGCATCCAGACGATCTCGCTCAATGCATTTGAGGGGAAACTCGGTGTCGACGACACGACCAAGCGTCGTTGTTCGTGACGGCATATCTAGTTCCAACACCCGCAGCGTCTTGTTTGCATGTAATACTCCGATGCAACTGACCAGCCCGAAGACACCGAGCGGATGGCAGAAGAGACGCAACTCTTGCAGCGCTGGAATGTTATCTTCGCGTGACAGAATTGAAGCAAATCGCTCAAAGCCATCCACCCCCATGTCGTTGTTGTTCAGATTGAGCGACAACAGACGGCCGCCTAAATCACCGCTCAGCGCATCCAGCAACGCATCAACTTCGGAGCGCTGCAATCGCCAGTTCTCCAAATCCAGGTGCTGAAGATTCACACAGCGTGTGCATATTGTTGTCAAAAGATCCGAACGGTCTCGAACAATGCATCGCAACTCCAGAGAACTTAGACTAGGACCCACGAGTTCAATCAAGGCTTGTAACGCTGCTGGAGAAGTATTTCGATCGTCCATGTCGTTCATGATGAGTCCAAATCGGTGCCCACCAGCTGACTTCTTGGCAAACACTGCTGGCTCACTCTCCACGGTAATTTCGTCCGCTTTCACCCAACCAAGTCCAAATCCGGCAAGGACGACGCACGTCCAAGCCTTTTCTTCGTGAAGAACTTCCATTTCAGACTCGTCTTCGACGACCACGACAATTTTAGAGTTTTCGACGGGATCCAAAGTGTCGGGGATGTCCGCAAACACCTTTGCACCTTTTGCAAGGCGACCAACTTTGAGCTGGAACGGCTCGACGCCATTCACAAGCTCAGCGTTACCACCAAATAGTAGCTCGCCTGCTGGATTCCGGAGCGTATTCCGGAACACCTCGATGTCTTCAAGCTGCACGTATGTGCCCGTCAAATCGATTGTGTACAGGTTGCAGGCGCTCTCAAATTGTCTGAGTCGGGGATAGAACAAACTGAATGCCAGCCATCGCCAGGACTGCATGTGCACTCTCGGCGCTACATCACCATTTAGGTAGCTGGAGAAAGCAAGCGTGTCGGGCTTGCAACCGTAGCGCAGCGAGGAGCATACCGCTGCGTAATGTTCCATGCCAAACGAACTGTGGAATGAAAACTGCTGCAGGCATTGCACTTCCTGGTCGCACGTCTCCGGATGTGGCATTGGCGAGTTACTTAGATCTTGATTCAGAGCTGCAAGAACGAGCGAGCGGAGGTTTTGTGTTTCATCCAGTGACAACTCCGAAGCTTTTTGCACGTAACCTTCGTGCATCAGAATTTCTGGGATGTGTTGATGCGCTGTCACTAAATCGCGAAGTAGCTGTAAAACCGGTGGATCCATGTCGGCAACGCTTAAATAGAGCTCATTAACGCCGAACTGACGATATGGGTGCGCGAAGACTTGGTTCAGCAGTCTCTGGATCAACTCTAAGCAGCCAAGTTGCAGCTCGTAATTGACAAACCACATCCCGAACGCAATTGATTTCGCTGGAATCTCACGCGCATACAAGAATTCGATAAGCTGGCTGTCCTCTTTCTTCTCTTCGGCTGTGGCAAGCGATTTGCAATCGAGTGGCGTCGTCATGAACGCGAGCATTTCCTTCATGAGCGGCTCTTCAATCGATGTGGACGGGAACGTAAACGCGATCCTCGGAATGTGCGGGTCTTCAAGCCGCCACTTGTTGACCATAGAGACCTCCGACTCAGAGAAGAACGGCGTCACCAATTTCTTCCAGAACGCTGCTTTCAACTTTGGATGCACCGTGAGCACATACGAGCATTGTGCGATGCGCGCAATCACCTGGAGACCAATCGAGAGCGCAGTGCTGGCATCCTCGTCACCTTCCTCTCCCTCGGTCTCGCTGGCGCCGCTCTCGCTTTCTTCTCGCTTCCCGTGAACGTGGTGCGCGGGCTGCTCATCCAGCAGGTTCTCGAGCTCGACGAACACGATGGCCTTCTGCTGCAGCAGCGGCCCGTTCTCGCTGCGCGAGGGCGTGAGAAACTCGCTGTGCGCGGACTGGCCGACGGCCTCGAGGGCGTCCGTGAGCTCCTTCGCAAGCGTGAGCGCGGCTTCGAGCGTCGGTCGAACTGGCGCCGTCATCGAGGGCGAAGGATGATGTCTCGCACACATACGCTGCCTATTGAATTGTGTGAACTATGCGTATGGTGCTTTTGTGATGCTTGGCCCACCCCAAAACCCAAAATAACAAAAATGTCAAACAACAACATGTCGAAACGACCATCACTCTTGTTGCGTTTAATTTGTGAGCACACTGTATTTTGCGCACTTGCCCAAATTAGAGAATCGCCATCACTCTCGCCAGCCTTCGTTTTGGGTTCTCTTCCGGATTATGAAACCCCTATACCTCGGCAACTTCAACGCGGAGCCGCCACATTGCAGTTGCGTTTTTCCTCGGAAGCGACGCCGCGTGTGTGACGCCACCGTCGACGGAAGCGCAGTCGCAGCACACTCGGCCTCAAGGACGCGCGCGCGAACCCACATGCGGCTGCCGCGCGCTCGCGTGCGTTCGATAAGGATTTAACGCACAAGCGGCGTTTATTGCGAGCATGTGAGCGCTTGGAGCTGATATCCATTACTAGGTTGACCTATCACCAAGAATCTCTGTAAGTCTTCTGCTTGCTGCGCTTTTTTTTCCTCGGTGTTTGTAGCACGCTCACATGTGGCTAATGCAGTTGCTCTCTGACTGCACCGCGGGTTCTTGTGTGAAACTTCCAGACATTTTTACCACAAAGAGGGCGAAGAGCACTCAGCAGTGGAACTGCTCGGCATGCGATATTGCTTGGCTTGCCACTCGTCAGCTTGCGCCACCGAGGCACATCTACAGAGAGCTGACGTCCAGCACATTATATAGTCACTTGGAACACGAAGATGGATGCGGACGTCGTGCAGAAGTCACATGTATAGTCGCAGACTCCGTTTTCCAGGGCTCTGGCGGCGTCGTGCTCAATGTGTCCAACTTCGTCAGATTTTGCGATGAAGTCAGGCTGATCTGGACTGGAATGGAGGAGCAAGCTGAGACGACCCAATCCCAGCGGGATTGCATCTTGGAAGACGTGGAGCGCTTCTCGTTTGTACTGGAGTCGCTTCAGCGCACCGAGAAGAAAGGAGGGATACCGGACGCCCTGCAACCCGTGATCACAAAGTACGAGAACGAAATCGAGCACTACGACCAAGAGGTGAAGAAATTCTTGGAGCTTAACTCTGTTGTCCAGCTCTTTTCTGATCATCTCATCGAGAACGCGCGCGTCGGGGCGAACAAGGCACAGACTCGCTTCTGGAAAAACCACTATTGCAAACGAGGAGCAATTTACAAGACGCGCCGAAAAGAGAAAAGAAGCCGGGCGACAAAAACCAGCAAACAGCCTCGCTTCTAACCTCGAGCGACACAACGTAGTCACCCTAATGGCCGATTCTGAACAACGAAAGATAACACTTGCAGCCATCATAGACCAGCACAAACGGAGTGGCTCGAAGAGGGATTCCATGCTTACTTTGGCGAAGAAAAAAATGCAGTCAAGCTGCGGCAGCAGTTGAATCTTCGGCGTATTTGCCATTTATTTGGCGCTTGCCATTTGTCGTGATGGGCTTTTCCGGCAATGGCTCTCTTGACAAATATCTATGCCAAAACGAAGCCAATCGCCGTGCACTTGCGCTCACGATATTCACCCAAGTGCGCAAGGGATAGTGACAATGCGCACGAATGACATTATGCATGGCGATCTCAAGTGCAGCACCATCCTCGTGACAGTCAATGCAGAAGCAAAGAGGGTGGCTTTGATTGCAGCTTCGATTGGGCTGCACTCAAGAAAATGAGGCTCGTCAATGGTTCTGTTGCTGACTCTGGTATAGAAATCATGGGAGATGTTCGATGGTTCGCACCTAAGTGCATGCAAGGCAAGCTGCCCACCTCAGCGTCGGATGTGTACGCCTTCGGGATGGCGATCTACGAAGCGCTGGTAGGCAAGATACCACATTTCCATATCGCCAACGTCGACGAAACCAAAGCGTACAAGCTAGCGAGCGAGCCACCTTTGCGAGAAGCAGAGAAGATCGACGACGAGGCGTGGGATCTGATTCAGCGGTGCTGCGATTTGGACCCATTCAAGCGTCCAACGATGAAAGACGTTGCAAAACGCTTGTGTGGAATGCAACGGCAGACTCACACAGTCGTCGATGCGCATGGCTGCGCGCTGAGCAAGTCCGAATATATGAGACTCAGCTCGAACGAGAAGCTGGCGGTCAGCTCGAGCAAGAGGTTGTGTGTTAGTGCAGTCATTGTTGTGCTCGCGGTCGCGTGCGTTATATTCATCGTAAATCGCAACTTTAGCAGACTTTAGTCGACCTATTTTCCCTTCGTGTGCAATAGTGAGAAGGGTGCAAAGACTGGAAGTGTCAGTGGTGCACGCGGCGGTCGCACAACGTCGGATCGAGTGGCAGTCTTCGATGGCGTCGGCACAAATAAGCTCGTACTCCGAGGTAGTTGACTTCGGTGTGACGGCGCACACGATCAAGGCATGTCGTTTTTTGGTAGCTTGGATGTGCAATGATCAGGCATTTTCGACAGGCTTTCAAGCGACGCAGAAGGATGGCTTTGTACTAGGCAATGCTGCTGTTAATACTTCCGTCCGAGAGCGATATATTTTCTTACAGGTCTAAGACAGGTCTAGAGTTTTTTTGTTTGGCACCTTAGGAATCTGTCATGTTTTGTCATGTACCATTTTTAGTCTGCGACTCGATCCCCCACATTAAAGCATCTCTCGTGCTGGGTTTATGCGATAGCTGGGTATACGCTTCCCGGGTGAATGGGTGTCTGGGTGATCACATTAAAGAGACGTCGCCATACATTTTTCACTGGAAGCGAGCAACGAACGGTTTGCATTTTCAGCAGGCGCCGCCATTGACGACGAGAGCAGCCGCAGCATGTCCGCCGTCTCCAGCCCCTTCGTGCTCGTCAAGGTGCGCTCTCTTTGCATATGCGCTTGTACAAACAGACGCAAATGCCAGTGCGTGTGCGCGCGCATGAGCTGCGTGGTCGAACCATGGAGCTTCTCGCACTTGCAATCCGACCATTGAGACTACAAAGCGACCGCTTTGCTCAACTACAATGCTATGACTTCTCCTGTAGGTGCGCCACAATGTGAGCCTGTCGCCGTGCCACATCGCCGAGCCGCGCGTGGGCATCGAGCAGGAGATGACGGGTCTGCTCATGCGCTACTCGGAGCAGCTCGAGGGCGTGATCCTGTCGTTCAGCAACGTGAAGCTCGGCAAGCCGTTCGGCCACATCGTGAACGAGATGCCGTACATCCACTGCAAGGTGCTCGCGGACGCGCTCGTGTTCCAGCCGAAGGAGGGCATGGTGCTCAAGGGTACGGTCAACAAGATCGGCAGCAACCACATCGGCATGCTCTTTGCGGGCGTCTTCAACGGCTCCGTCGCGGCGTCCGAGCTGCCCAAGGGATACGTGCACAACTACGCCCAGGACGCATGGTACGCTCTTCTCTTTGAAGGAAAGCAAAATGATGCTGAGATCATGGAATCCGCCTGCTGATGCGTGTGTTGTGTCTGTTTGCTGGCGCAGGCTGGACCAGTTTGGCAACCAGATTGCCGTGAACGACACGGTCGAAGTCAAAGTGCTGAGGTATGACTTCGTAAACTGCTCCTTCTATCTCTCTCGGGTATGCGGCGTGGGAACTCACGTTCTGTCGTGTCGTCTATTTAACCAGAGTGCACGTCGCAGGCGGCATGATCGCCATCGAGGCGTCCATGCGCACTGCTGGCGCTGCGCCGTCCAAGAAGACGAAGAAGGCACCGGCCGCAGCTGCGCCGATCACCTCGCCGTCGTCGAAGAAGTCGTCCACAAAGAAGGGGAAGCACGCCGCAAATGATAAAGACGAGCCGAGCAGCAAGAAGGCGTCCAAGAAGCGCAAAAACGACGAGATCGCCGCGGCGCCAGTAGCAGCAGAAGCAAAGTCTAAAAAGGACGCGTCCAAGAAAAAATCCAAGAGAGAATGAGCGCCGTCGCTATCGTACGTACCAGCAGTAAACCAGACCACCAACATAGATCGCTAGGCTATACGGAAACAGGCAGCGCAGCCCCCAGCAACAGCAAATACACATTTAAATATTCAGTTTTGCGTTGACTCGAATGCTCTCATTGAGGAGCCAGCATCACTACCACTACTACTACTGCAAGCTGACGAGCCCCTCGAGCCGCGCTGACACGGGCTTCAGCGGCAGCTTTGGGTCGCAGACGCTCCAGTTCGGCGATTGCTGCGCCTTGTGCCACTTGAAGTCGTTCACGCGCGACCAGAGCCCATTGTCCTTGAGCAAGCCCGCGCTCTCGAGCTGCTCGTCGAGCCCGTCAAAGTGGAGTCGGTACGGTCCAAACTTCATCTGGTGGCAGTCCTCGATGATCGGGTGGCTGCTGATGCGCAGGTGGAACGTCGTGGCCTGGCTCAAATGCACGCGAAGCTGCCGACACGCGACGAAAAACTCGCACGACACGCAGTTCTCGAGCCACATGCTGCCCCACACGGGCGCCGTGTAGATCGTGCAGCGCTTTAGATCATCGCCGCGGATCGCCGACGTCTCGACGCACACAAAGATCGTGCAGTTGGACAAGTGCGAAAAGTTGAGATCGCGGCGCTTATTCGAGGAATCGTCGGAAAAGCTCTGCTGGTCCACAATGATCACTTCGTTCTGCCGATTTGCGTACACGAGTTCGTCCATGTTGGCAAACAGATTGTTGCTGCTCTGCGAGTCAGTCTTGGTGTCACTGCTCTCGCTTTCGGGTTTGTCGTCATTGGTGCCATTGTTATCTTCTTTCGTTGGCGCTTTCTTGGCGCGTGCGCGGAACGTGAACTTCTTGCGCGGAGCAAACGTCGTGCGTGTCGTCTCCACGAGCTCCAGGAGCTTCGAGACGATGATCTGTGACTGTCGGATATCGTACGGCGACAAGTACATGGACGCCGCGGACGCTGCGTCGTCGCGCATCTCGCCGATGCGCAACACGAGGTCGTCCAATTGGATCTCCTTGCTCTTGTCACACGGCACCGGCTGCTTCTTCTGCTCGACAAACGCACCAATCTGCTTGCGGATCTCGTCTTCGCGTGCTGTAAAGCGCTTCCAAAAGATCTGCACAAGATCATCGGCGTTCAGCTCGTGGTTCTGCGCACGAGTCGCTTTCTCCAGCTGCTTCTTGTCTTCAGCGGCCTTGCGGCGCTCGTTCAAGTCGTACTCGATGCTCTCAGCGTGGGTCGCGAGGATCGGGAACTTGCCGACCGTGTTCAGCTTCTCCTTGCGCACGAACGCGCCATGCAGCCGCGGGCACGTAAAGTACGCCACGCCGTCGTGCGAGCCGTCGTTCTTACCGAGCGGCTTGTCGAGGCGCACGCCGATCCACTCGCCCGCGGGGAGCCCTCGCACGGCGCCGACGTACGCGACCTCGCCGTAGCGTTTGATGCTGGCGCGCAGGCCGCCGCTCGTGCTCGAGGACAGAAGCTCGCAGCGCGTGCCGACGGAGATCGCGCTCGGCGGAGCAGCCACCGCTTCGCTTGCCATCGTTGCCAAGTTTTGCGGACGGAATGCGACGTTGACCCTTCCCGACCTCCGCCTCGTATGACGCTTGATTGGCTGTAAAGTGGACAACATGCATGTGCATTTCAGCCAGTGGAAACACTATGTTTTGCACTTCTATTTTGGCCAATCAGCAGATGCAAAGGATTTGAGTGTTCAGTCAGAGTGTTTGTCATGAGTTGAAAGGCTCAGTTGTTGATCCTCAGGGTATGATTATTGCTGAAAAACCCGGAATGGGAGCTTATGACATGCGGTACTTCCTGGGTGGCGCTATCGCAGCAAGCGTTCGCCATTGTCAAGAATTGGTCCACAATACGTACTGGTCTGCTCTCAACCACTCACTCACTCACCCATTCCTCCGACTTTGCTACCAGCTTTCAGGGTACTGAAGTTAGTGTAGGAAGTTAGATTCTCGCCTGATATTTCCTACATCTATTAGTGGGTGCCAACTTGCTTGCTTCAAGGCACTCAGACGCGTGCGAGGGGATTTTCCCCCACACAAGCGAGCTGCTGCATTTGTTGGCAGACGACCAGTTCGTTTGGTGTCGTCGCAGTGTTACACTCCAGATCCGTCTCCGCACTTGCCCTCTCAACATACCGCTCTCTGGAAACTGAGAACACCAGCGGATCCATGTTGAACCCACATCGGATTGGCTAAAATGATGGTGTTGACCACCTAGCCAATCAACACACTCAAATTCCAATATTCTGTCCAATCAAAAGCTACAACGTATTCGGCGATTGGGTTTTGAGGGTCAGGTTGCAGAATGAGAGGAGAGGAGTGATTGTCGCACACTCTCCCTCACACACATCCGCACGCAACCAGATCCAGATCCGCTTGCTTGCAGAACCCAATTTCCGCCGCAAGCCGCAAGTCCCGACCGACAACTAGCAAGCAGCAAAGATGCACGGAGGCGGCCAACCACCACACGGATACCCCGGACAGCCAGGATACCCTCCGCAACAGGGCTACCCTCCACAGCATGGCTACCCTCCACAGCAGGGCT
>JAADVP010000369.1:0-24202 GCA_023335675.1 Globisporangium solare | reverse complement strand
CTGGGGTTGTAATCTGAACGTGCTAAAATTGGAGACTTTGTAAACTTTCAGGAGGTGGCTGCGGGTGTTGAAGAACGAGCCGAAATGGGGGAGTTTCGAAGCTTGGCGATAACACGCTGGATCGCATTGTCATCGTGACCACTAGGAGTGGCTGCAGCCTGGCGCAGGAGAGCTCGGACATGGACTGCAAACGTAGACAAGACCTTGACAAGAGATCGCGGTGGGGTTGGGCTACGGTTTTTGAATACAACTGCATTGCGATCCACCCAGATGACGTGAGCGGTGACAGCTCTGATGATATTCCACAGGGTGAGGAGCGCGCCACGATCGATTAACCATTCCTGGGCGACCGATGTCGTGTGGGAGAACCACTTGCTGCCAGGTGATTGAGGTCTTGAAGAAACTGGACCAGTCTCGGTTCCCCTGCGATCTTTCCTTTCGGTCCCAACCGCCGCCCGTGTGTCGCACACATCAACTTGCGCGCTTCTTCCGCCATCATGGGGGCGCTCGTGCGGATGCTCGCGGCGCTGGGCGCTCTGACGGCCGCGACGCACGCGGCGGCGCCCGACAGCAGCAACAGCAGCAAGCGCTGCTTCCCCGACGGCTTCCTCTTCGGCTCGACCACGGCGGCGTACCAGGTCGAGGGCGCATGGAACGAGACGGGCCGCACGCCGTCCATCTGGGACGACTTTTGCCGCGAAAAGAAAGCGCTCGCGTGCGCCAACGTCGCCGACGACTTTTTGCACCGCTACCGCGACGACATTGCGCTCATGGTCGACTCGAAGCTCGACTCGTTCCGGTTCTCCATCTCGTGGTCGCGCACCATGACGTGGGACGACGCGGCCAAGCAAATGAAGCCCAATGCGCCTGGCCTCGCGTTCTACCACGCGCTCATCGATGAGCTGCGCCGCAACATCATTGTGCCCATTGCGACGCTGTACCACTGGGACCTCCCGTCGGCGCTGCACCGCGAACTCGAGCCGCGGGGATAGCTCAGCAGAGACAGCATCGACCATTTCCTGCAATACGCCGAGCTCATGTTTACGGAATTTGGCGGTAAGATCGACTTCTGGTCCACGTTCAACGAGCCGTGGACGTTTGTGACGTAGGACTACGGCAATGGCAATACCGCGCCGGGGCTCAAGCACTCGAAGACGAACGCGTACACCGTCGCGCACCACGTGCTGATCGCCCACGGCAAGTCCGTGCAGCGGTTCCGTGAGCTCAAGGCGCAGCATGTGATCCGCGAGAACGCGCGGATTGGGATCGTGCTGAACGCCGACTTCTCGTACCCGTTGGACCCGAGTAACCCCGAGGATGTGGCTGCCGGCGAGCGCAAGATGCAGTTCGGACTCGGCTGGTTCCTTATGCCGCTGGTGACGGGCAAGTACCCTGACATCATGCGCGAGCGCGCGGGCGACAACCTCCCCGAGTTCACGGCGGAAGACGCGGCGGTCGTGAAGGGCTCGTACGACCTGTTCACGCTGAACCACTACTTGTCCAAGATCGTGACCGACTGCAAGTCCGAGCACTCCAAGGTGAAGTGCCACAAGCAGGCGCCGGGATGGGAGCGCGATCTCGGCATTGACGAGACTCGGCCGCCAAAGGGCGCTCGCCTGTCGAGCAAGAACGAAGACGGCGAGTACAACTGCAACTGGTTCACAGGGTACGCGCCGGGCTACTTGGAGACCATCAAGTGGATGCACGCGCAGAACCCGCAAGCCGAGATCCTGCTGACGGAGAACGGCTGGTGCGGCAACGAGACC
The DNA here is from genome assembly GCA_023335675.1 of Globisporangium solare. NCBI lineage: Eukaryota > Oomycota > Peronosporomycetes > Pythiales > Pythiaceae > Globisporangium > Globisporangium solare. The sequence goes on along the minus strand of JAADVP010000369.1, from coordinate 22,436 downwards.
ATCGAGAACATGGACCAGCTCTGGTACTATCAGACGTACCTGGGCGAAGTGCACAGGGGGATCACAGAGCTCAAGATCCCGATCATCGGCTATGCTGCGTGGTCGTTCGTGGACAACTACGAGTGGGGCTCGTTCAAGCCGCGCTTTGGACTCCACTACGTCAACTTTACGGCGCAGACAGGCTCGAAGGACGGCTACGCCCCGCAGTCCACAGACCTCGCGCGCATCCCGCGGATTGCGGCGCGGTGGTACAAGAAAGTGGCCGAGACCAAGTGCCTCGACGGCTTTGAGATCGACGTGAATCCGGAGTATGCGCGCCAGGACACCGCCGTGGAGCTCCGCGAGCGCAACCGCACGCACGGCCACAAGTCGAAGCTCGCGGCGAGTCTGCTGGTGTGTCTGGTGTTCGCGGCGCCTGCGATCGTGTGGTTCACGCAGCGTCGGCGTCCGTGGCGCCGCTCATCCTCGCAGCGCGCGCACGAAGCCACGCCACTCATGCACGAGGAGTAACTGCAGTCATGTAACAGCAAGTTACACGTGGGGTTACGTTTTTTTCCCCAAGTGTAACCTGTGGGTGCACCTCTCTATTTCGATATCAAAATGGTACAAGTCCTCTGATTTATGGATGATTGCATACTGAATGTGTCTGCGGAACTTAATATAGTAATCGTTACCTGATACAGTTGGGTGGATTTTTTTCTTTCTTTCGCGGCATGCGTTGGAGCTCTTCAAAAGCGGCGCCATTCCGCAATTGGCCACGACTCCGAGCAGCACCAGGAAGCGCATAGAGACACACAGAAGCATGAAGATCGCGCAGTTGCTGACGACGCTCGTGGCGAGCGCGGTGGTGTTCGCGGTGGCGGACGAGCCGCCCAAGACGCCGTCGAGCGTGCAGCTCAACGGGTGGTACAAGTGCAGCCCCAGCACGCACAACCGCGGCACCACCGCCGACCAGAGCGACGACTACTACATGGAGACAAAGAAGCACCACCACCATAAGCAGCGCGCGTCTGCTGCTGCTGGGGACCAAACGCAATCTGTCGCCAGCACGACGCACCGGACGCTCAAGGTGCCGAACGTGTTGCTCGGCGATAAACGCAGCGCGACGCTGCCTTTCCTGGAGCAGTCGTTCGAGTGGGTGAGCCACCGCCGCGAACAACATCATTACTCACAGCTCCACTCACAGCGCAAAGAGCACAAGCATCACCATCAGAAAGCGAAACATAACGACAACGAGGCGCTGGAGTTTCCGCAATACGAATGCGGCGAGTTCCGTGTGCCCATGTGCTACGAGGGCATTTGCAACTCCAACCGCACGATTGACGTGTTCGTGAAGCGCGTGGCAGCGCAGCCGCTCGAGAGCCCGGACGAGAAGAAGAAATCACTTTGGGTGCTTCAAGGCGGGCCAGGTGCGTCGTCGACGGCGATGGAGGGTATGATGGGCGACCTGTACCAGCGCCTCGAGGGCAAAGTGAGCATTTACACGATGGATCACCGCGGCACGGCGAGAAGCAATCGATTGATGTGTGAAGCAGCGCAAGCAGGGACAACGGGGAGTCCGAGCGGAACGACGATCAGTGTTGGCGAAGTACCTGCGTGCATCCAAGACGTGATGTTCCAGATCGACAACCAGACCGCAGCTTTCTCGGTCACGTCGGCTGCGATGGACCTGAAGACTGTGATCGACACGCACTTGTCCGACGAAGATGTGTACGTGTACGGTCTCAGTTACGGCACGTACCTGGTCGAGCGTCTGATCCACTTCGCCCCCGAGTCTGTGAAAGGGTTTTCTGTCGACGGCATCATCTCGGAAGCTGGAGCGACGGCCGAAGACCGTGCGACGTACTCGAACTGGGACCGCGATGTCGGCGTCGTTGCGGACCGCTTCCTGGACCACTGCTTGAACAATACCTTCTGCGGATCCAAGTTCCCGGGCGTCACTGATCTGAGCAAGTTCACGCGCGATCTGTACAGCGACCTGGACAAGGCTGCGGAGAAGAATCCTGGAAGTAACGCTTGCGCCGATGCACTGGCGTCATCAGGCTCGCGGCCATCGTACTTCTTGCGCACGACCTTTGGCGATTACTTGACCTCGGATACGTGGCGCATTGTGATCCCAGCGGTCATTTTCCGTGCGTCACGATGCAACCAAGAAGACGTCGATGCGCTCAGCTACATGGCCACGCCGTATGACGAAGCGTTCGAGGACGAAGAGGACATTGACAACCTGTTGTACACATCGGAGATGCTGTACAACCTGATCGTGTTCTCCGAGATGTGGGAGCAGCCGTCTCCAGACAAGGCGACGCTCATCAATTGGTACGAGGGCTCGCTCATGGCGTCGGACAACTTCTATGTGCTCCCGTACTACTGTCTGTTCTCGGGGAGCCAAGAAAAAGCATGCACGGAGCTCAAGAACCTGCCCAAGTCCCAGGGCGGCATGGTGTACGAGCGCGACCAGTACTGGAACGTGCCCGCGAAGCTGCCCAAGCACGCATCGGCGCTGTTGATGGTCGGCGGCCTGGACGTGCAGACGCGGCGCGCGTACGGCAACTTGGAGTACGACGAGATGGAGGGCGACAAGATGCTCGTGGACTTCAAGTACGCGAGCCACTGCACGACGTTCACGACGCCCACGAAGAACGGCGACGGCGTGTGCGGGCTCGAGATCCTGGCGAACTTTGTGCGCGAAGATGGCGTGCTCAAGAACGTGGACACGTCCTGCGTCAACGACGTCTACGACCTCGTGTTCGACGAGTCGGACTATTTGGCCTCGGAGCTCTTCGGCACGCGCGACTTGTACGGCTAGAAGTAGAACTTTTTTTCGTGCAATAAATGGCATATGCGGCCCTTTTTGTCATTTTGGGCGATTGCGTTGTGCAGCTCTTCGTTTAGTGACATGTGAGCCGTATCTTGGGATCTGATTGGATTTTACTCGGTTGAGTGACTATGCGTTCGGTTTAGTGCCCTCTGGTGTTCGTGGAAACTTGAGCATTTGGAGGCGAGCGAGCATGGACGTTCCGTTGTGGCACCCGGCGAACCAGGATGCGTCGCACAGGCTGCTGGCGGCGGCGTCGACGGCGGCGACGAAGCGCACGGAGTTCAAGGTGATGCCTGGATCCAGCGCCGACACGTCCACGGAGGCCGGGCGCCAGTTTGTGGACGACCTGAGCGGCGGCGGCGCGTTCGTCGGCCGAGGGTTCATTGACACGTCCGACAGGTGAAAGCAAGCATTATGGCATTATACGCTGCATATCTGTCATGTCTCGAGTGTGCGATCGCTCGCTTACAGTGCATCTTTGTGCTGTCGCGCTGTAGACTCTACTTGCTCGAGCAAAAGCGCATCGAAGAGGAGCAGAAGAGCAAGCGGCGCGCGGAGGAGGAGGCATGTACGTGGCACACACACACACATTCACTCGGTTTCTACGAGGCACGGACGAATGGGGTCTGTAATGCCGCTGTGGTCGCTTTGTTTGCTGTTTCGTGTAGACCTGCACAGCTTTCGATCGACCGCGTTGAAGCTGCAGACGCAGAAGCCGCCGCTCCTGCCGCTTGACGCAGTGGGAGCAGCATCGAGTGCGAAAGCCAGTGGCGCCGCTGCGTCTACGAAGCGCGCAGCTAGCGGCGCTGGCATTGACGGGAAGAAAGCACCCGCGGCGGCGGTCGTGACCATCAAAGCGAAGAAGCGCAAAGCGCCTGCGTTGGACGAGAGCAAAAGCAGCGACAGCAGCACAGTCAAAAAGAAGCAGAGGGCAGGAACGGTATCTGCGCGAGCGGATACGAAAGACGTCCCCAAGGCGGCCGCAGATGCCAACAGAGCAGTGGCGTCTCCTCCACTGCCAGCGCCAGCGCCAGCGCCAGCGAAGAAAGCGGCGGCAGCAGCACCCAATGCGCTGCTCTTGGGGTATTCGAGCAGCGGTAGCGATGCTGACGATGGCAGCGACAAGGAGGAATGAGCACGGCATCCTGTGCAAACAAAAGGAAGCAAAACGGGGGAGTTCGTCTTATATCGCACAAAAAAGACAGAGAAAGGTGCACGGAAATGCCAGCCAGCGCTCGGCAGCTTGTATGTAAATACAACAGAGAAGAAGAAGACCTATTCTATATATTCATTCATCCATCTGGCTCAGTCGCTGTCGTCGCCAAACGTGATCTTGGTGGCCTTTTTGGTCACGTCGACGTTTTTCGCGAACGCGCCGTAGAGCTTGTGCTCCTTCTTCTTGACGTGCGTGCCGAACTTGGTCAGGTCCACAGGCACATCCTGGTTCGAGTCGCGCAACAGGTTCACCAACTCGCCGGCGCGCGGCTTGTCGTTGGCCGTGAAGAACGTGTGCGCGGTGCCCTTCTTGCCGCCGCGGCCCGTTCGCCCGATGCGGTGCACGTAGTCCTCGATCGTCAGGGGGAACGAGTAGTTGAGCACGTACTCGACACCCGGGATATCGAGGCCACGCGCAGCGACATCGGTCGCGATCAGCAGCGGGATCTGGCCCTTCTTGAACTGCTCGACAGCCTCTGTCCGCTGTTGCTGGTTGCGGTCGCCGTGGATCGCAGCACACGTCCAGCCCTTCTGATGCAGCATGCGCTCGACGCGGTCGGCCTCCTTCTTGTACAGTACGAAAATCAAAATGAGGTTCTTGCGGGAGCTGTGGTACTTTTGCAGCAGCGAGTGCACGCGCAAGTCGCGAGCGCGGTCTTCGATGACTTCGACGAGCTGCGTCACGTTCTGGCTGGCTGCGAGGTCGTCCGAGCCGATCGTGACCTTGACCGGGTCGGTCAAGAACTCGTGCGCGAGCTTCTGGATCGACTGCGGCCACGTGGCGCTGAACATGGCGATCTGGCGCTCCGGGTGGGTCTCGCCGATGATCTTGCGGATATCCTTCTCGAACCCTTCGTCGAGCATGCGGTCGGCTTCGTCCAGCACCACGAACGAGACCTTGGAGAGGTTGCACGCGCGCTCTTCCAGCAGATCCTTCAAGCGGCCAGGCGTCGCCACGACCACGTGCACGCCTTCGCGCAAAATCTTCTTCTGCACATTCTTCGGCACGCCGCCGTAGATGCACGTGCTCTTCAGGCCGCACAGCTTGCCGGCCTGCGTGATCACGTCCGAGCTCTGCATCGCCAGCTCACGCGTTGGCGCGACCACGAGCATGCGCGGACCCGGGCACTTTGGTGAGATCGCAGGCTGCGCAGCGATGTGGATGAGCCCCGGGATCGAGAACGCGAGCGTCTTGCCCGAGCCGGTCTCGGCGATGCCGATGATGTCGCGGCCCGACGCCAGGATCGGCCAGCACTGACTCTGGATCGGCGTCGGCTTGCTAAAGCCCGCCGTGGTCTTCATGAACTTGTCCTCGAACGTGACGTCCTTGAAGCTGCGGACCGGGCGGTAGAGGCAGTTGTTGCCGCTGATCGTCATCTCGTTCTCCTGGTGGAATGCGGCCACTTCGTCGTTCGTCATCTTGGCCGTGCCCTTGCTCTCGACGTAGAACGACTTCTTGAAGCTGCCGTCCTTGGCTGGCGGCTGCTGATACGGTCCATTCGAGAAATCGGACGTCGGCTGCTCATCCGACTCCTCCTTCTTTTTCTTGTCCTTCTTCGCCTTCTTAGACGCGTTGTCGGCTTCCTCGTCGCGGTCGCGCTTCTTGGCCTTCTTGGCCGCCTTCTTCTGGGCGTCGGCGTCGGCCGCGTCCTCTACGACCGCCGCGCTCTCCTCTTGCGCCTTGCGCAGTGCCTTCTTGGCCTTCTTCTCTTCCTTGCGCTTGCGCTTGGCGTCGAGGTCCACGGCGGCAGCTCCAGTCATGATGGCGATGATGGTCCAGCGGTGGTTCCAGTAGTGAGAGAGAGACACACAGACACACAAGAGCTCCAAGCGTTGCGCTCGCACTTTAGCGGGATCTACAGCTCCTCATGGCCAATCATCGCCACTTGATACGCCAGGACTGAGAATTGCAAAGTTCGTAGGGGAAAGCCTGCCACTTTTGCTCTGTGGACCGAAGGTATAGCCTACTGTGATTTGCGTAGGGTAGCTTCGGCACTTGTCAGCTACCGCCACCGACCGCAAAGCGAGGTTCTTTCAGTGGCTCCGCACCGAGGTTTTACTCCCAGTTTGAAATACCGGTACCCCTTCCGAACCCACCCACCCGTCCGCGCCCACTTCCCCCCTCTTTAAAAGCGCGCAAAGCCCGCGAAAAGCGTGACCACGAAGATGGCGAGCGAGCGCGCCGCGAGTCCGCCGCTGGCGCCGCCGCCGCCGCTGAGCCTCGCAGCCGGAGGCCTCGCGACGCGCAGGTCCGAGTCCGTCGCGTCGCAGTTCCAGCGCGAGATCATCCTCGGCGAGCTCGCGCAGACCCAGCACCTGCGGATCGACGGCGCCGCTGCGGGAGGAGCAGGTACCATAGCGGCTTATATATATGCGTGGCGCTGTGTGCACACTCGTGTGGATGACAATAGGGCTGGCCTAACGGATCGTACCTTGTGTGTGTGTGTGTATGTATGTAGATGAAGGCTCGCGTGACGACATTGAGATCGATACGCCCGAGACGTTTGCGGCGAAAAGCGCCGCCGTGAGTGCGGGTTCGAAGGTAGCTGCTGCTGCAGATGAGAACGATGCGACGAACGGAGCAGCGCGGACGGCGACGCAGGTGGCGCAGGCGATTGCGGATGCAGCGGACGAAGCGGAGACCGAGGATGAGAACGAGTACGACACGCAGGACGAGCAGTCGGCAGCAACCGCTGAGGCGACAGCTTCAGATGACGGGGACAACAGAGGTGCTTCGACCCTGCAAGCGGTGACGGCGATGGTCGCGCGGTTCGTTTCCCCACCTCGTATCACGCGGCGCACGACGCTCTCTCCTGCGAAAGCGTCACTGCTGCTGAATGAGAACCAAAACAGCAACAGCAGCAGCAGTGGCGTTATCGACGACAGCGCGATCTCCCGACGAGACACCGTGTCGCCTGCAGCGCTGAAGAGTCTGCTGCAGAGCATTTCGCTCGACGATGAGAGCCCATCGTCCCAGCAGAAGCGGCTGGGAGCAGCGAAAGCGGCAGCAGGAAGCACGGGCGAGAGTGAGAGCAAAGCACAGGACGAGCGGACTGCGAGCAGCGCCGCGAATCAGTTTCTCGCGTCGCTGTCTGCGACACTGCAGACGCCCGAGTCCGTGCGGAAAACGCGCTCAATGAAGCGGAGAGAGCGAGAAGAGCGCACGCTGTCACCGAGCGAAGTGCTGTCGATGACCATGAGCGAGATGGTCACGTCGACGAGCGGCAGCAGCAAAAGCACGTCAGCAGTCAAGTCGAAGCGAAAGAGAAAGAGCACGAGTAGCTCTTCGTCTCCCGCTGCTGCTCTGGACGGAAACAGCAGTGTCAGCAGCGACAGCTTCACGGACACGTTCTTTTCGTCCAAGCTCGTGGTCGCTGCCGACAACAGCGGCAATGTGGAGACGAGTGGCAATGAGACTGAGCCGCTGCAAGATAAAGAGGGCGAGGAATCGGACACGCCGCGCAAGAAAGGGCGGAGCGACGACGATAGCACTGTGCAGACGAGCAGCTCAAGGAGCCGACGCACGACGTTGGAGCCCACAGATGCAGCCGACTTCCTTTCGGAGCTGCGACAGGAGATGCAGTCGGCATCGAAGCACACGAGCGCCAAGCTGCCACGTTCAATCGAAGAGAAGGAGGAAGAAGAAGACGACACAGAGGAAGGCTCTTCCGAGGCTGAACCTGCCGATAGGAGGGGTACCCTTGCAGCAGTAGCAGGATCCGACCTCGATCCGTCGCCGATAACGCGATCCAAGAGCCGAAGAGCTACGGTCGACCCGAGCGACATCTTTGCGATCGTGAACGGCACCACGAGCGAACGTTCCAGTAGCAGCAGCAACAACAGTAGCAACGAAAACCAAAGCACGACTCGCCGAGAGACGCTGAATGTCGAGGACTTGTACGAAATCAACCCGGAGCTCGCATCGCGGCGGAAACGCAAGCAGCAGCACGATTCCGACGAGGAGCAGAAGGGCAGTCCCGACCGACAGGACGGCAAGAAGGTGCGTGCGAGTGATGAGGAGATCAGCACGGAGAGTCCACCACCCGACTCGATCGTGTCGATGACGTCGAAGTCCAAGACTGGATTGACGCGTCCGCAAAAGACTCCGACGCCGCGCAAGCGGCAGCAGCAGCGAGACGAGGAACAGCCATCGGCAACGAGACATAGCGCGCGGCTGCAAGAACGAGAGACAACCGCGTCAGCGGAGTTTGCGTCTTCACCGGCAGATGGGAACACGAGGATGCGGACGCCGCTCAAGAGCATCTTGAGTGCGCGGAAGCCGCCGAAAGGGAATGGTCAGTTGACGACGCCAACGAAATCGGTCAACTTTGGTCCTCCGGAGGGTGCCGAGTTCAATTTAGGGTCTCCGTCCACATCAATGACTCCGATGCTCGCCAAGGACGCGCGGCGCATGTTTCCTCTCGATAGGATAACGACGCCGCCATCCTCCGTCGAGGAAGACGACGAAGAGACGTCTCTGAACACGTCGCTTCTGGACGAAGCCGACGCGATGGACTCGGACGACGATGGCGAGCGGAAAGAGGACTTTGAAGGCGTTCTGGGCGCTTCAAACTCGCGCTTGAATCTGCTCGTCAGCAAGTCGGCGGAAAAGAACCGCCGGCGGTTTAGTCTCCGTGGCGTGAGTCCGTTGGACAACCAGGCGAATGCGCGGCGTCAGCGGCGAAACAGCATGAGCGCCTCTGTCATGCGCACATCCCCAGTATCTGCGAGGAAGCTCAAGGGAATCGGTCCTGGTGCGCTGGCAAACCTGCCAGCGCCACCTTCTTCGGCGACAAAGTCCTCGTTTCTCAGCTCAGAGGATGCGCAGCCGCAGGGCCGTCTCGCGTACGCGGACTCTTCTGCGTCCTCGGACGCCGGCGAAGACATGGAAATCACTGGCGACTTCTCCAATTTTGTTCAAGCAGGAGGTGTCTTGTCGGAGTCCAATAGCACGACGTCCAGAGACCAAAGCGCCGCTGCTGCTCAACTAGGTTCCCAGCCATCGTTCCGACTTCAGCAGCGCCAGGATGCGGACGAATCCAAAGACGACTCGTTGTTTGCGGACTCGCCGTTGCGTGAAGAGACCGTGGAGCTCGGTAGCCTCGGCGATCTTGTTGCTGAGTCTGCAGCTTACGACACGACGTATCAGAGCCGCACGCAAAGGCCAACCACGCAAAACTTATCCGATGAGGAGGAACAAGCTGAGGCGCCAACGCTCGGAAGCCTGTCGGACCTCGCTCATGAAGATGAGGAGCAAAGCGCGCCGTCTCGACGTCCTGGGAGCAGCGCCAATCTTCAATTCAGCAGCAGCACCGTCCGACGCTTCAACTCGCTGCACTACAACAACTTGGACGAACAAGACGTGACGCTGGACCCGATCATGGAGGAAGAAGAAGATGCCGGGAACTCGTCGGCGCCGAGCATGATGAGCATCGCAAGCAGCGACGAGGAGGAGAGCGATTCGGATACGTATGATGCCCGTCGGAAGTCGCTGGTCGTGAACTTGTCGTCCAAGTTTGAACGCATTGGCTCGGGCACGCCGAAAGCGAGGAAACAACAACAGGCGAACGCTGAAGTGACCGCGTCAGTGTTGAAGGCGCGCATCACGTCTCCATTGCGTCGATCGCCGAGGCGCAAGTCGCAAGTTCCTGCCGCTCCGCTGATCTCGATGGATGAGCTCCTAGCGACGGTCGACCTTCAAAGCATCAGCGACGATCTGACCACGCCAGACGACCGTTTTGAGGAGCTGTACACCAAGCACACGGCAGCCGATCCAGCCATTGAGTCCGTGAAGCTTGCCACGGTCGCCGATGCGTGTGAAGACATTGTGAAATCGCACATTGATGAGATCTCTTCCTGGTCTACTGGTCTCTCCGATGTGCTCGGATCACTGCTGTCGGAGAAGGCTCCAGCGCTTTTCAGTCCAGAGAGCCTGGATGAAGCAAGGATCGCGTCGATCAAGGCGCTGCACGAGCTGGAGATTGTTCGCGTGCAAAGTGGTTGGTACCAATGGCGCACGAAGATGGAGCGGGAACTGGTCGAGAAGCTGCAACTATCTGTCGCTGAGTTGGAGAACGATGTGGATACGCTGAAGAGCATGGTTGCCAAGGACACTGCGACCAAGCAAAGTGAACTCGCTGCGCTCCAGGAACTCATTGAGCGAGAAAAGCAAATGGTGCAGCTCCTGGATGCGATCGAGGAGCAGCAATCCGTTCGCAGTGAGTATGCGGCGACAGTGGATGTGCTGGAAACGCATTGTGCGTCGCTTTCGCTTGAAGCCTCGGTGCTCCATGACCAGCTCCGTGTAGTCGAGGGTGTTGCGTCGGAGGGCAACCATATCTCGGCCGAGACGTCGTCCGAGCTGGAGAGACAGGTGCTGGACGTTGAGGAGCTTGCTGCCATTCAAGGAAGCCTCAGCGTTTGGCGCATCGCTGTCGCGACGTCGTCGCATCTCAAACTGAGCGCTCAGTTCGACGATGTGGTCGTACGTGTGGATCTGCAGGTAGACGTCGTGCTGCATTCACCACCATCAGCGAATGGATCGTCGCGTGGCGGCGGGTTCTCCACGAATGTGTCGTCGCGCGCGACGCTGAAGCGGCGCCGACGGAGCCAGCAGTACCTCGAAAGCGACAAGGACATTGTCTATTTGGTGCAGCAAAAGCTGTTCGACCCTGTGCAGTTGTCGCGGTTCGTCCGTACTGCTTCATTCACTGCGTCGGACGAAGATCTTTTGGACCAGGATCGACCTGGTCGCGTATGCGCTCTGCTGCAGGAACTCGAGCGCTCCACGACACTCGCGTTCCGTTTTCTGCGCGAAATCCGCGCCCTGTCGACCCAGTTTGCACTCGAGTTTATCGTCGACGCGGCGGTCTTGTGGGTGGAATTTTTGAACTTTACGCCATCCCGAGAAGCCAAGTTTGTCGTCGGATTTGCCATCTTGGACGAGTTCCCGTTCACGAGTTTTGAGACCAGCGTGCACGTCGTTCATGGACCGGTGCGTCAGTTGATGCCTTTATCTCGCTAGGTTGAGTTCTGTTTGTGAGGCTGACGTTGTTGTTGTTACTGTTGACTGCTGGTGTGCGCGTGCAGGTGTCCGCGGATGTCATTCGCGTGGAGATTGAGAAGGAAGAAGCCACGCAGAGCGAGTACGAGTACATCACGCGCGTCTGCGAGCGCCTTCGAAACACGTTTGTGACACGGTGATCCCACGCTCTGAGAGTCTGTGCACACATGGGCAGTTGGGGTGTATCGTTTGATGAAAGTCAATCAACTAACTTCCAGCCCAAAGATGCCGCGCGGCAGAAAAGAGGCGACACGCCGAGGCAGCAACCTATCTATTGTAAAGGGAACGGGTCAAGAAGGAAAACAGCAAAGAGGTGGAGCACAGACTGCTGCTGTACACTAATATATCAAGCCGCCAGTCTTCTTGTGTGTTGTTTGATGCGTGCGACCCCAGCATAGCGTGTGCCGTTAGATCAGTCGTCCCAGTCGTCGTCACTGTCGGCTTCCTTGGCCGTCGTCGATGCTTTGGCTACCCCGCGGGTGATCGAGTGCAGCGACGGCTGCGCAGCGAGCGTCTACAAGTAAGCCCGCAAGAAAACACCAGAGCCTGTCAGTCAAGCAAAGGTAACAAACGAACTCAGCACCGCAAGTGAAGCAAACACGCACGTTGAGCCGCTCGAACTGCTCAGCCTTGAGGCGCTTTTCCTCGTCCTCTTGGCGCAAGCGCGCCTGGAAATCGAGTGTCTTCGGTCTCGCTTGGACCGTGCCCTTCGGTTTTTCCGACAGCGGCACCATCCCTGGGTCAGCCAGCACAAAGCGCCGTCGCAAACATTGTTAGCACCAACAGCATCCCATCCCAAGCAAAAGCCAAGCAGCGCATGCAGGCAGGACGCACGCACCTGGTGGCTGCAGCGATTCGCGCACTGGCGAGACGTTCTTGCCCTCAAACCACTCACTCGCAACGAGCGACGGCTTCGAGGTCGGCACCAAGCCGTACACATCGTCTTGGAAGAACTGCTTCAAGGTGTCGGCGCGAGGCAGCGAGAACGAGACGCGGTCGACCACGCGCGGCGTCAGCAGCAGCATGCGGTCGATCTCGACATTGCGCACGTCGCACAGGCGCTTCGGGAGCAGCGCGGCACCGCTGATCGGGTCCTGGCCCGCGTACGCAAACGGAAGATTTGCGTGCGCCGTCGCCGACATCGGGTCGATCTCGTAACTCTGGACATGGCGGTCCCCCATGCCGACAAGGAACAGCAGCCGCGAGCTCTCATCATAGAACGGATAGTGAACCACGCTGGTCGCCGTGCTCTCGATCGTGACGGGGCGCGAGACCGGATCCACGAGGTTGCGCGGGTCCCAGAACAGGATCTGCTTCTCGTTGCGCGCATTCACGCCGATAGTCAGGATCTTGGACGCCGCATCGACCCAAGTCACGAACTGCGGCTTCCCGCTGTCGTGGCCGCAGCCCATGGCCACGAGCGCATGGTCGTGGCGGCGCGGATCGAAAATGCGCACAATCTTGTCGCGGCTCGATGTCGCAAGCAGACTCCCATCGTCGTTGAGCGCCATGTTCCACACCATGTCGTCGAGTTTGCCCGTGAGCGCGGCCTGCTCCTTGCCGTACTCGACATCCCAGAGCCGAATCGACAGGTCCTGCGCCGACGAGCAGAGCACATTCGACGCCACTGGGTGGAACTGGACCGTGCGAAGCGCCTTCGTGTGGCCCGTCAGCGTCTGCACAGGCGCCACGGCCGACGCCTCCATGTTGCTCTCCTGCAAGGACCAGATCTGGATGACCGAGTCGCCGCCGCCCGTCGCGAGAAGGTTGCGGTCGTCATCAAATGGACTGAAGTCCATGTCCGTGACCGCGTACTTGTGGCCATTCAGGATCGGTGTCTCCGTCGACGCTCTTCCTGCTGCCGTGAGGCGATTGACCATCACGGGACCACCGGCGCCGGCGATCGGGACGGCCCAGAAGTTGGCGTTCGCCTTGAGAATCGGCGACGCGATCGTCGACGACGCCACGGACCTGTCTCCGAAATTGAAAAGCTCGTTCCGGGTCGCTTGTTTGCCCTTGATGTACTTGAACTGATCGCGTAGCAGCCAGGAGCGAAAGGGAACAAAACAGACAATGAGAAAAGAAAGAAACACGCAGCAGAACAAGCCCGGCGATATGAGCAAAAGCACACGAACCTTGTGGCCGTACTTGGAGCCAAGACGGCGAGCCTTCTCCGACAGCATGTCCCCACTCTCACCGTCTTCTGCTGCGGCGTTTGCTTGCTCTACAGGAGGTTCGCTGACGGCTGTTTGCCACTGGACGGGTTGGCTCGTGGGCACTGCTGCGGTGGCTTTCCAGGCCGGGACTGATGGAGTCAACAACGGCGCTGGCGGAGCTGCATTCCACAAAGCAGGTGCAGGTGTCCCCCAGCCGCTTGGTGCCGTCGCGGTGGCAGTAGCTGAAGGCGCCGAAGCAGGAGTCGATGCCGCTGAAGTGGCTGTTGGAGCGGCACTACTCCACGCAGACCCCCAAGTGGCGGTAGCCCCACTCCCGTTCGAGACTGGAGCAGCCGGCTTCCATGGCGACGGCGCGCCAAACATGGTGCTGGCACCAGTCTCCACCGTCGTCTTGGCGGCCGTAGGCGACACGCGCTCGAGCGCCGGCGGTGCGTTTTGTCCACTCTTCCAGTCGCTCGCAGTCAGCGCAGGCGTGAACGCCTTCGTGTCCGGGTACAAGTCGCTTTGGAACGCGTTGGGGGCGTCCTTTCGCGGCACTTGGAAGCTCAACACATCGCAGACGCTGCTGGTGCTGAGGTTCAAGATGCGCGCGACCTCGCACTTGGACGTGTCACACGCCTGTTTCGGCAGCATCGTCGCGGCAAACGTCATGTTTGAGAGCGCACTGTGGTCCAGCGCATGGATAGCGAGCCCCCCACCGCGTGCGTTGGCGCCGTCGATCTCAAAGCTGCGCACGCTTCGATCGCCCTTGCCAAGCAAGTAGAGCAAGTTCACGTCGTCGTCGAACAATGGGAACATCACACCGATGCTCGAGTCCAGTCGCTGGCGAGCAACGTGCTTGGCAAGATTGCGCGGGTCCCAGAGCTTGAGCTCGCGCTCCTGCATGCTGTCGCTGCCGACAGTCACGAAGTGCTCGAGCCGTCCGCACCACGCTACGCTGGACGGACGGCGACCCGTGTGGGCTTCCGCGTGCAGCAATGAGGACGATGCGGCCGCGCGCGGGTCGACCAGACGCACGCGCTTGTCGAGAGCCGTCGTGAGCAGTAGGCTGCCGTCGTAGCTCCACGCGAGCGAGCAAATGTTGTCTCGGAGCGCCGCGGTGTCGTCCTCGGGGAACGCGACCTGGAAGCACGCGGTCTGCGTCTCGATGTCGCCGATCCAGAGCTCTTTGTGCGCGTAAAACGCGACGATGTCTTGTGCCGACGGGTGGAACTTGATGCCGCCGACGCTCGAGCGCGCAGCTGCAAACGTCGCGACCGGGGCCGTGAGATCTGCCGTCAGAGGCCCATCCGCAGGCAATCGCCAGATCTGTACCAGCACAGCAACACGTGCGCGTCAACGACGGCACCCATAGAAAAAAAAGCAACAAACAAATCTCATACTACGCGTAGCCAGTAAAGTGCACACATAGAACGTACTTTGGCGCTGGCATCGGCGCTCGCCGATGCGAGAAGATTCGAGTCAAACGGCGAAAATTCGATGCTGTTGACGCGGGTCTGATGCGCGCGCACGAGCGGCGGCTGCACCCATACGACGGCAAGAAAGAAAATCAAACCCTTATTAGTGCTCCCCACGCACACCCCGCATTGCGCTTCACGAGATGCCGTCAGTACCGCCATGGAAGCGCCTTTGCCCATCTCCGTCAACGGCTTGACCTGGATCGCGCCGCCCCCTGCGCGCATGCATACAAACGTCAGCCGTCACAGTCTTCCGCACCCCCACGCCAGCAGACACACACCGTCCGTCTGGTGCGCGAACGCGAACTTGTCGACCGTCGCCGCGACGGCGTTGCCCTCGACGAGCGCGCTCGTGACCTGGAGCCCATCGTAGCTCTGCTCGCGCGGGAGCTGCTTGCACTCGACGTTGCGAAACTTGCTGCTCACAACACGCGCGCACATGCACACAGAGTTCAGTGGCGCATTCGCAGGAGGCCGCACCCACTCTATGGCGCCCGCACGCGCGCATGTACCTCGCGTGGAAGGCGAAGCGCGGCGCCATCTCGTGTCGCTCTTCCTTTTTTTTCCTGTTCTTCCCTGACAAGCTTCAAGCGTGCGTGTCGTGATTGTGCTGCGGGCACTAAGTTCGCATTTTGCTCAAAGTGCGACCGAACCACGTGAGTGCGTAGGTACGTACTTAGGTGCGCGCGCACGTACTTATGCAGCCGATCTGTAAATCTCCTGCTAAGTACGATGTGCACTTGGACTGTACCGCGTACGCTCGTTTAGGTACGATTAACCACACCACAGATAAACCCCGAGTGTTTGGTGGTCCTGTCAGTCAGAGACAACAGGGGAGGCAACATGCGCCGCGCATGGCGATGCGCTGCGCTGCGCGCGACGACAGCGACAGCGACAGCGGCGCCTCCGTCTGCGTCGCCACTGCTGCTGCGTCCTCCGCCTGCAGCAGCACCCGCTGCGCTGCGCTGGTTCAGTCGAGCGGCGACGGCGCGCCACGCGCATGCGGCGGCTTCAGCGGCTGACCGCGCGCACCACTCGCCCCGCCATGGAGGACACCGCCGCATCCGCCACACGCACACCCCCGCGACGCACGCCCAGCCATCTCCAGCGACATCTTCGCCAGCGTCGGCTTCGTCTGCAACACTGAAGAAGAAGCAGCAGCAGCACAGCAGCAAACAGAAAGCGAGACCGCGTCTGCGCCTCGCGGACCCGCACGTCGCGGCGCTTGTATCGAAGCGCACGACGTCCCAAGCGTTTGTAGCCGCGTGCGAGAAGTTGGAGAGCAAGGACCAGATCAAGATCCTCGCGGGCACGGACCTGCAGGCGTGGAACCTCGCGCTGCAGAACCGCCTCATCCAGGACGACGTGGACGGCGCGCGCGCGCTGCTAGCGCTCATTCGCAACTTTGACGTCGAGAACACGAACGAGCAGCTGTGGACGGACCTGCTGTTCACGCTCATGCGGCAGCAGTCGACACTCAGCGACGGCAACGAGGTGAAGCGCGTGTTGGACGAGCTGCACGCCAAGTACGGGCCTGCGTTCGTCGCCGACCTCGTCGTGTCGGTCGTCAACGGGTGCGCGAACATCAAGATGTTTGACCAGGCGCAGTTCCTCGTGCTCTACCACTTGGCGCTTGGCCCGACGGTGCCGCCGATCCCGTCGCGCATTGTCGGCAACTTGGTCTCGGCCATGACCGCGAAGCACCGACACGCCGACGTGATCGCGTTCACAGCCGACTTATTTAACCGCCCCGCGTACGCGCTCGAGCAGTTCCAGCAGCAGGGGTTCATCGCGCTCTTCCGCAGCCACACAGCGGCGAACGAGCCGCCGAATCGCGCGATCGCGGTGTTCCTGCGCTGGTTTGACGCGACGTACACGCGCCTGAAGGCGGCTGGCGGCGACGCCGCGGTGGCGCGCATTCGAGCGCAGCGCTTTGAAAAAGTGTTTGGCGCAGCGATCCAGTGCTGCGTCGAGACCGCGAGTCCGAAGCTGGCGCTTCGCTGCTACGACGCGCTGCGGCAGCTGGACAGCAATGAGGACGAAGGCGGCGAAGCACAACAGCAGCAACAAGAAGAAGATGCGCGCAGCACGATCCTAATGGACGAGAACATGTACGTGAACGTGATGAAGGCGTGCGTGGCGCGGAGCGACGCGGCGCTGTTCAAGGATGTGTACCGCGCCATGGTGAGCGACAGCGTGGCGCGCAGCCCCGGGTTTGGGTCCGCGATCCGCTTTTGCAATGCCATGGGCGACGCGCGCTTTTTAGAAGAGGTGCTCGACGACGCATTTGCGCTCGAGGACGCGCTCCGGGGCGCGTGGATGCTCGCGGTGCCGCAGTACAACGACGCGCTCGGGTGCTTTGCCGCCACCAAGTCGTTCGAGAGCGCCAAGGATCTCTTCTCGCGCATGCTGCAGAATCCGTTCATCACACCAGACCACATCACAATGCTCGAGATTGTCGAGAACCACCGCGACGCGCCGTTCTCGGACGTGTTCCACCTCATGGAGCTCTTCTTGGAGTGGGAGCTGTGCCCGAACCTGCAGGTGTTTACGAGTCTTCTGGCGACGTGCGCGCGCCGCCGGCTCATCGGCGACGCCATGGCGCTGCTCGACGCCATGAAGACGCAGGGCGTCGAGCCGGACGTCAAGACGTTCACGGTCATCGCGTTCGTGTACGGCACGCACGGCGACGTCGGCGGCATCGTGCGCATCCTCAAGACCATGGCGCAGAAGCACATCGCGACCGACGAGCTCTTTTTCGAGTACGTGCTGAGCGCGCTGCACGGCGCGAGCGGCATCGACATTTGTTTTTCGCTGTTCCGCGAGCTGCGCGAGGCTGATCTGCCGATCCCCGATGGTCTCTACAACGCGCTCATCGACGTTGGCACGACGGCCGGGCTCGTCGAGCGCACACTGCATATCGCGTACAACATGGAGTGCGACGGCTTCACGCTGTCGTCGCCGCGGATGCACGCGCTGATCGCGCGATGCGAGTCGAACGCCGAGATCACCGAGCTGCTGCGCACGTTTGAGCTGCTGCACCAGGGCTACCAGGACGAGCACACGCCGCGGTTCGCGCGCGAGGTGTACGACGAGCTCATAGACACGCTGCCAAAGTTTTCCAAGAAGGACGCGATCCCAAAGATCAAGAAGCTCGCCGAGGAGGCAGGTCACGACATGGCATAGCGCCGTGGCCATGCAAGAGAGAGAGAGAGAAAGAAGAGCAGATAAAGAGTAGAGAGAAACGCCGCAAGACGCTATAGAAAAATGAGTTGTGACTGCGTCTGGGCTGTATGTGTCTCCTGGAGGTGGACAACCTGTCCTCCTTCTACTGTACCGCTCTATGCTGTTGCGTCCGCCACTACCGATACGATGGCACGCGGTACGAATAGCGCGTGATGGAGCTGCGCCGCTGCTTGGTGACGCGGTCGACGGCGTTCGAGAGCGCATCGTCGATGAGCTGCACGAGCAGCTGCTCGTGCTCGACGTGCTGCTCGCGCTCGGCGGCGCTCCGGAAGCCGTCGGGCGCCGTGTGGTACGACGTGCGGAACGCCATGTCGAGCACGACGCACAGGATGCCGTCGACGCACTTCTGCACGCGCGGGACGTGGACTGCAGACGTCACGACGTGCACGCTGTCGATGTGTAAGTGGCGCAGCACGGGCACGAGCAGCACCGTGTTGTCGATGATACTCGCCTGCAGTATTCACGCAAAGAGAGAGAAAGACATGAATATCGTTTATTCGACGTGGACACTTGTTGTCCTCCTCTGACGGCAGACAGACGGGACGTACCGCCGAGCAATCCATGATGATGTGATGCGGCGAGATGCCGCCGCGGACGAGCGCGTTGCGGATGGCTTCGCACTCGAGCACGCCGTCGTCGCCCGACTCCTCCGCCATCGGGACCTGGACAATGGAAGTAAACAAGTACCAGCAGTACGCACGCATGCGCGCACACCGTGTGAGCACGCCGTGGATGCAGCAGCCATC
Source organism: Globisporangium solare (assembly GCA_023335675.1). Taxonomy (NCBI): domain Eukaryota; phylum Oomycota; class Peronosporomycetes; order Pythiales; family Pythiaceae; genus Globisporangium; species Globisporangium solare. The sequence goes on along the minus strand of JAADVP010000369.1, from coordinate 3,711 downwards.
GCGGACGCATTGACAGGAAGTACCAAGTAGCAGAACGAGTTGGCCTGCGCTCTGGCGAACACTCGGGTGGCGTCCCAGTAGAGCTGCATGGCCTTGCCGATGCGGTGCGCGACGCTCGCGTTCACGTCGCCTCGCTGGTCCAGCGGCCCGCCGCCGAGCACGACGATCGCGCGGCTCTTGAGCGCGCGCTGCTTGTTCCCGAACGCCAACGTCGACACGGATGACGACGACGACGCAGGAGACGCGCCCTCGGGGATCGGCGTGAGGCTCGGCGACACGGCCGGGTGGCGCGGCTCGCGGTGCTGGTTCGGGCGCACGCCGTCGAACGTGAACCCCTGGCGGAAGAGGTCGAGGCCCGCGCGCGCGAGCAGCTTGGCGTTGCGGATGTGGTTGATCTGCTTGGCGCTGCTGCTGCTGCTGCTCATCGGCGCACTGCCGCCGCCGTTGCTGGCGCTCGCTGCTCTGTGGCTGCGCACCGAGTCCTGCGGCAGCAAAGTGCCGACGAACTGGAGCCGCTGGGGCCGCGGCACGGACGCGGGCGACGCCACGAGCGAGCCACTGCTGCTGCTGTGCGTACTGCGCGGCCGCGGGAACGCGTCGTGGCGCTCGTCGGCCTCGTTGATGTCGTCGTCTTCGAAGGGCGAGAGGCGGCGGCGCAGCATGCTCGCTTGCTCGGTAGTATTGCTATTATGGCTATGTGTGTGTGTGGGTAGCATACCCCTTGGCGTGAAGTGACACACTGGCTCGTGCTACTTCAGAGAGCGCCGCGAAAGGTCACGCTCTATAGCGAGTGGTAATGCGCGGCGACAGCATGGACGACGTGGACCCGTTCTTCATGGCGCTGCTGCGCGCGAGGCAGTGGCGCTTCGCCGAGTGTGTGGACATCTGCAGCGAGATCCTCGGCGCGAACCCGTACGACCAGGCGGCGTGGGTGACCAAGACCAAGGCGCTCACGGCGCAGAGCTACCTCGACGACTCGGAGCTCGAGGAGGACGGCGCCGCGGACCTGCTCATGGACGACAACGCCATGGCGTCCATGCCACGGCCCGGCACGTCGCTCAACCGGCCCAACACCAAGGCGAGCGCGAACGGCGACCCGAGTCTGCGCCCCATGACGTCCACGGGGCGGTCGCTCAGCGGCTTTGCGCGCCCAGGCACGAGCTCGCGCCCGGGTACCAACAGCATGTCCATTGACCGCGCGCTGCAGGGCAACCGCCCGGGCATGTCGCGGCCGCCGATGGCGCTCGGCCGGCAGGTGCGGCTCAGCACGGCGTCCATGCAGTCCGGCGTCGACGCGGACGTGTTCATCGACGTGAACCGTCTCGACTTCAAGCGGTACGCGGCGCGACCGGCGATCGCCAAGGTGCTCGTGGACTACCTGCTGTACCACGAGCACAACCCGCGCAAGGCGCTGGAGCTCGCGGCCGAGGCCCCGGTCGCCGTGGGCTACAAGGACTGGTGGTGGAAGGCGCGCCTGGGCAAGTGCTACTACCAGCTCGGGCTCTTCCGCGACGCCGAGAAGCAATTCGAATCGTCGCTGCGCAACCAGGAGATGGTCATCACGGTGCTCGAGCTCTGAAAGGTGTACCTGCGGCTCGACCAGCCCAACACGGTGCTCGACCGGTATGACCGCGCGCGCGACGCGTTCCCGGGCGACGTGCACCTGCTGCTCGGCAGCGTGCGCGCCCACGACATGCTCAACGACGTGGACCGCACCGTGGAGATCTACAAGGACGTGCTGCAGCTCGACTCGTCCAATGTCGAGGCCATCGCGTGCCTCGCGTCCAACTTTTTTTTACAGCGACCATCCGGAGGTGGTGCTGCGGTACTACCGGCGCCTGCTGCAGATGGACGTGAGCAACGCCGAGCTCTGGTGCAACATCGGGCTCTGCTGCTTCTACGCGTCGCAGTACGACATGACGCTGTCGTGCCTCGAGCGCGCTCGCCATGGCGTCGGACGACACCATGGCCGACATCTGGTACAACATCGGCCAGGTGGCCATCGACATCGGCGACCTCGGGCTCGCGTACCAGGCGTTCAAGATCGCCGTGTCGGTCGACAGCAACCACGCCGAGTCGTACAACAACCTCGGCGTGCTCGAGCTGCGCAAGGGCAACCTCGACCAGGCGCGCGCCAACTTCCAGCTCGCCGAGTCGCTCGCCGACTTTATGTTCGAGCCGAGCTACAACCGCGGTGCGTCGCTTCTTGCTTCTTGTTGCGTCTCTTGTGGGCGCATGGGGTCTTTCTTAACTTTCTCTCTGTGTGTTGATGCGGGCATCAGCGCTGCTCGCGTACAAAGTGGGCGACTTCCACGACGCGTACACCAAGGTGAACGTGGCGCTCGCGACGCACCCGGCGCACAGCGACTCGCTTGAGCTCAAGAAGCAACTGCAGCACTTCCTCACGATGATGTAGAAGGTGGAAAGGGAATATATTGCAATCCATATATGGGAAGAAAGAGAGAGTGAAAGAGAAAAAGAAACACACACACGCACGGGTTACGCGCGGCGTCTAGTCGGTCATGCGGCATCTGGCGTCGCTTCCTCCCGGCGCAAGACCCGCTTCTGTCGCCAACCACGGCCGTCCACCCATCCGCATGCGCCCCACGCACGCACGCGCCAGCTCCTGTGCCGGTCACAGACGCGCCGTGCAGCAATGGCTGCGACTTACAAAAAGTAATCGGGCGTGCGCTTCTTCTCGTTGAACGTGCTGTCTCGAGGCGCCGGGTCGAACTGGATGAACTTGCACGTGTCGTACACCTTGTCGCCGTTGCGGTCGCACATCACTTCGTCGATCTCCATGAGCGCCGCCTGGTTCCCGCAGCGGTAGCAGTAGTTCGGCGCGCTGAAGATCGTCACGACGCCGCGGTTGTGCGTCCACTGGTACCCTTCCATGACTAACTGATGCGCGCGCGCGATGAACGTGAGCCCGTTGCTGCGCTTGAACTGCTCCGTGATATCCTGACCGAACGTGTACCCGGCGCCGCGCGGCGAGATGCCCCACCCGCAGCGGTCGTCTGGGTCCGACCACACGAGGTCGCACATCGGCCCTTCGTGTGGCACTTCCTGCACGCGGTCGAGCGCGCGCGCGTGGTCGAGCGTGTCGATGGACGGCGACAGCCCGCCGTGCATGCAGAACACGCGGTTCTCGATCAGCGCCGTCATCGGCAGGTGGTCGAAGAGGTCCGTGAAGTACTTCCACACGTTCGCGTTGCCGTACTTGCGCAGACACTCGTCGTAGAAGCCGTACACTTGCGTGATCTGGCGGCTCTCGTGGTTGCCGCGCAGGATCGTGATGCGCTCCGGGTGGCGCACCTTGAGCGCCACGAGCAGCGTGACGCTCTCGAGCGAGTAGTAGCCGCGGTCCACATAGTCGCCCATGAAGAGGTAGTTGGTGTCCGGGCACGCGCCGCCTATTCTGAACAGCTCGAGCAGGTCGTAGAACTGCCCGTGGATGTCGCCGCACACGGTCACGGGGCAGCGCACGGGCTGCACGTTGGACTCGGCCGAGAGGATCTCCTTGCCCTTCTGGCACAGCTCGTAGATCTCGGTCTCCGTGAGGTTCTCGGCGCGGCGCAGGCGGTCGATCTGCGCGTCCAGCGCGCGCATTTCCCCGCGCGAATCCATCGCTTTGCTGCTGCGTGTCTCGCTCTCGAATAGGGGGCGTGAAGGGGGGAAGCGAGGGACGGAAGGCAGGAAAGGGGGGGGGGG
>JAADVP010000368.1:0-24216 GCA_023335675.1 Globisporangium solare | reverse complement strand
GGAGAAGTCGTGGAAGATTACGAAAGTCTGGGCATGGCAGTCGTGCTCGCGACGGTCGTGGTCATGCACCTGATCGAGTGCGAGAGCTCTGTCTTCTTCGCAGGCAAGATGCAGCCCTGTGCGATCAAGAATACGGTCACATGCCCATTGCTCCGGTGAGCAGTGCCAGCGATACATCGACGCCTCAGGAAGTCGAGTACCCATCCTTGTACCACAACAAACTCACTCAAGAAGGGCAGCATGTTGTGGTGCCTAGCGACAGCAAGTCTGACGCAAGCTGGCAACTGTCCTGTTTGGGGTCGGTGTGCTCTTCCATTCGGTCATCATCGGGATTGACCTCTGGGTCACTGGGGGGCACCGAGTTCAAGGCGCTGCTCGCGGCGATATGTTTCATCAGTTTTTCGAGGGCACCGCGCTTAGTGGCAATGCTCTCGGCGCTATGAAGTCTCTCCAAAGTATGCTCATGGTGCACTTCGCATTTGCTGTCACGACACCTGTCGGTGTGGTTATCGGCATCCTCATTCGCTTTTCCTACTCGAGCACGTCCGCCACTGGGCTATGGGCGCAGGGCACGCTCAACTGCATTGCGGCCGGGATTTTGGTATACGCAGGTCTCGTGGAGCTGCTGGCTAACCGCATGACGATCAACAGCGAGTTCCTTGGGCGACGTGGCACGCACCGTTTCCTGTTGCACACGGTGTGCTAGCTTGGAGCTGGTCTCATGGCGCTGATCGGCAAGTGGGCGTAGCCGTTGCGACGTTTTCCCGGAGGTTGGCGCTTTCACCAAACGAGTGTGAATACTTGAACCCCATAGTTTGCACAATTGGTCTGGTCTGGGGCCTGTTCGTAATCCCAAAAATTGTTCATACTTCGTCTAATTTGAGTCTTCTTTCATTTTGTTCATGCTTAAAGGTCGCTTTTGCCACATTTTGTCGCCCACGAATTGAACCACAACCAACATACAAACTTTGTCTACGATGAGACCACGATTTCTTCGAGCGCCGACAAGTTGAGTGCGACGCCTTCAGCGCCACTCACGAGGCAGTTCAAGAGCAGAAGCTCTTCCATCGATACCCGCTCGTAGCGTCGGTCCTGCATCAGCCACCCCACGTACGCGGCCTTCATCGATGCCGCGATGTCCATCAACGAAAAGCTCTCGACATTGATCACCTCGTGCTCCCGGCGCATGGGCGAGAGCGATTGGAACGAGGTCCCCGATTCATTCAGAGACACTGCAGAAAACGTGCGCACTTTGATTTCGCCGTGCTTTGGCGTCAGCTCTGCCGTCACATTCATTGTGGTGTGATCTAACGTCGCAGACGGCGAGTTGTTTGGGTCGTCTTGGCTCATGGAGTGTTCTTCCTTGAGCTTCAAGAGCGTCCCACCTCGACTTGGGGGTTGGTGGAACGGTTCCAGGTCCTTACTCTTGCCGTTTGTCGTTTGTTTGGACTTTGGCTTTCGCTGGTGGTACACCTCGACTTCGAGCTTCAACCCGTTTTCAAGCACCTCCGTGAGCTCTTCAAACGATACTTTGCCGCTGCCATCTTTGCCCACGACTGCCATGAACTCGGCCACGTACTGGACGACATCGGTCTCTTTCAACGAGCCTGCCTGAGCAAAAATGCTCTGCAGCATGGCACGCACTTCGCTCGCGTCGATTTCACCACTACAGTCTTTGTCCGCAAGACGGAAGGCCTCTTTGATTTGCATGTAAGGTACTGTTTGGTCAGGCTCCACGTTCTCGAACGTGTCACCAAAGAGCGTGTGGAGCGTCGCGAATGTGTCTTTGACTGACGCGCGGAACTCGTGCGTCGCTTCAGCCCACTTGTAGCTCTTGGTGTCGCCGTCATTGTACGCGTTGTCGTCATCGTCGACTCGAATGTCGGCCGTGTCCATCATGTTGGCGTTGTGGTGCTTGACGCGGAACTGGAACCAACGCACGAGCTTGAAGAGCAGGCTGTTGTTGCTCAGCAGCCGGCGGCTGTTCTCGATCACCTTCTTGTACTTTTGCGCGGAAAACGCCGGTCGCCACAGCGTCGGCTCGGCGCCAGCCTCAAGAAGCAGCTTCTCCTGCTCTACGATCAGTTTGGGGATATCAACTTCCAGCGCCACGCGCAGGCGCTCCATGTCGTCTTCTGAGATCACATTTGCGTTCGATAGGTGGTGACCAAAGAGCGCGTCGAAGCTTTCTTGGAGCTTCCCGAGCGTCTCCTGAATATTGTGTCGCAGCATATTCGCGGCGCTCTCTGGGCTCAGCGCAAGTTTCACGAGCACGAAGAGAATGACGCCCACCGATGTCTGCGCCAGACTCGCGTATGATGAGATCGCGGTGCTGCCGAACCCGTCTTTCCCGTCCTTGTAGCACACGTCGGACTGCTTAAGAAAGATGCCAGCGGCAATGAACGCCGATACGAGCCCAGCATAGTTGCCGTAGCCACCAGCAAACCGGAAGTACATGGAGCCCGCGACCCATACAAAGAGCGCAAAATTGGTCAGAAACACGTTCATGTACTGCGGGTGGCACACCTGCGAGATGAAAAACTGGAAAACCGATGGCACGACGCTCCCCGCGACAACACCACCGACTCGGTTCACCGTGGCGCTGAACGAGCCACCGAGGTGGTTCCCCATGACGAACGCGACCGCCGACGGTGTCGTGCTGCTGTACGCATACACGTACACAGCGAGCATCGTGCCGAAGCAGATCGCGACGGACGCCTTGAACGCGCCCACGAACTTCAGCCGGTCGTACTTGATGCCGGAGACAAAGTCCTTGATGGTCTGTGCGACGAACGACCTGGCACGTGTCGATGTGTCTGCGTACTCCTTCTTGTTGTGGATGCACCGGTAGCCGACCATGGTCGCGCAAAACGAATTGAGCGAGAACAGAAACAGGTTCAAGGGCACATTCCCCGCGACGCCCTGGATTGCCACGTTTTCCTTGAGCATGGTGCGCGCTTGGGTCGAGCGATACAAGCGCAGTGTTTTCACCATTTGAGTCTCAAGGTGCTGAAGCGCGCGGAGTTGTAGCATCTTGTTCGAATTTCGCACTTCGGTGGAGATTTCATGCAGAAGCTCTCCGGAGCGCACTTGGATCACGTAAATTTCGCGCTGCAGGACCTTCACGTACTCGAAATGGAGACCCTCGTACTGCTCCAGCTGCATTGCGTGGTCGAGCGATCGAAGATTTGACACAAGCGAGCCGAGCAGGTCGATCTGGCTCTTGAACATCGAGCGGTTGAACTTGAGCATGGACGCAATACCGAAAAGCTGCTCCCACCAGACGTCGTCAACGAGCGCGGTCATCCGCTCGTTTCGCTCTTCCGCAGCGGTGAATTTCCGGTGCAATTGGGCCTTTAGGAACGCCATGTCGTTGACATTTTTGTTCTTGGAGCAGTATGAGTCGACGATCAAGTTGAGGATCTCCATTACTTCCTCGGCTCCCTTTTCCGTTTCTTCGCAGAGACGGTTCACGGCGCTGCACAAAGCATGCAAGAGTTAGCGATATGAGGTAGGATGACGTCCAAATATCGGCAAATGCATAGCTTACAAGACCGGGTATGGGACAGACATGATGAAGACCGAGATGCACCTGCCCAAGAAGCCAACGAAAAAGTAAAGCTGGAGATTGTTGAGGATATTGTGTGCAGTGAACAGCGGGTCGTCCGTCGACTTCAGTTTGCTGCTATCGAGCGGGTTCGGCGGGTTCAAAATCGTCAATGCTGATAGCGCAAATCCAGATACGAGAGCAAGGTATGTTGCTCGCGTTAGCATCTCTCAACGATAGTAAAAGATCGGAAGACACTACGAACGCATCGCAAACGTGCCAAAAAAGAGGTTGTTACCCACGGCGAATTTCTTGGTGTTGGTCTCGAAGGGCAGTAGAAGCACCCCGACAGTGAAGATTATGATGAACGGCAGGATGACGTAGAAGTTGTGCAGATTCACCCAGTACGCGCTCGAGCTGAACGTCCTCGTGATCTGGTAAAACCCTTTCTCCGGATCGCCCGAGTTCGGGTTGGACATGCGCAGCGTGTACACGGAAAACAAGATCAAGTTGTAGATTAGCGCCATGCCGACGCCGATGAACGCCTGGCACATCTCCCGGATCGTGGCGCCGGCGTTCGATTTGGCCGAGAAAATGACCGCGACGGCACAGTAGCTCAGCCCGCCAAAGTAGTACCAGTCAGGAAACAACGCCCATCGTTTCGTATGATCTTGACTGGGCTCGTACTCGGAAGAGCGCGTTTGCACCGCGGATGCGATCAAGACCCCACACGCAACTCGTAGCGCCATCTCTGTGTTGAAACGGAACTCGGCTGTAATATGGGAAAAAAATACAAACGAATGCGAATGCGTGTTAGCTTCGTTGTAGCAGAGTCGGGGGCAACCTGCTTCGCAAAGTACGTACGCGAGAACTTCTCGGTCCTGAGCGTTTTGCCCTTCTTCCGGTCCATGCCGATTTCCAACTTGGCATTGCGTTCGTAACCCCGCTCGCTGCGGATCGTGTGCGTGCGCACTTTGGCAACACTGGGGCTCTGGATCGACTTGAACGAAGACATGGCGTCACTGTAGCACACAGACAGGTTTGTTGTTCGTCAGTGGTCCACGTGGAGATCAGATACAAAGTATTGGGATAATGCAATAAATGCGTACCGGGTAGGAGTTGTGACCAGGTGGTGGCCGCGGGAGCTCATGGTTCCAGCACTGGAGGAGGAACTGAGGTCGCTCTGGCAAGTTTGAGAATGAGCAGCAAGGAGGTCAACGAAGCCCACCGCAACGGCTCCGACTCTACAAGCAGCACCAGCGCTGCAGCAGTGAGGCGCTTGTGGTACTGGCCCAGCATCAGGTGATGAGACTCCTGCGACATCAGTTGCACCAGCACAACGAAAAAATAGAACGAATGCACCGCACAACAAGTCGGCCGCCATTGCGGACGCGAGAGCCACACATTTTTACCCAACGAGCACAAGTCGCCGCCGCATTCTGTGATGCGAAAGAAATTGGCAGTGCCAGTGTGGGACGTCTGAGAATAATGAGATGATTTGGTTCTTTTTTTTTCGGATCGACGAATGATAAATGTCACTACAGTAGCGATTCTATAAGGTTATGAATCGAATACTGTACTTGGAGACTTTGACCTTGTTAGCCATTGTATCTTTTCGCTACGCTCTAAAATTATATATTTTGCTGGTCGTTACGTGACCTCACTGTTTGAGCATTTTGAGCTCTAAATTATGATATTAGGGTCCTCAGTTTTGGCAGCAGCTAATAAAATGGAGATGGGCAGCAAGGCTAAACGATAAATGACTCGTCAAAATTCGTCAAAATTCGTGAAGCACACTGGCTGCTGGTCCCCCACTTTCAGCCTCGAAATCGTGGCTGAAAAGTCGTCATCGGCAGCTAAACGGCGAGTACTATTATGGGCGTGCGCTCACAACGTTTCCGTACCTAAATCTGCATCCGCCATCTGAGCTTCAGTTGCACATTCGGCCTCTGTCTGGGCTTGCAGCTCGGACGGAAGTGGATCCTCGATCAGCAGATTGTGAATGACTAAGGCCGACAGAAACAAACGAATGACGCGCTTCATATCAGGAGCGCCGCGTATGATGACACGGACACCTTTGAAAAACTGGAAGCGGGCATTGATCAATCCAATGCAATGCTCACTTCGGATCCGTGTTTTGGCTAGTTTGATATTGAAATATTCGCACTCGCGAGATAATTGCGCGCCCGGAAGCTTTTGGATGGAGTGGCCATGTGCTGCGAGTGGCGGGACGCTGTATCACCGTCCAGGTACTGGGCACCCGTGAAGTGGGCCTCGGGCATTAGATGTAGAGCCGAATTGAGCCACACCCTGTTGTCGCGCGTAGATCCTGGCCAACCGGTTAGCACGTACGTGACCCTGGCCTTGTCATCGCAACACACAAGCGCGCTCAACGCGTAGCAACCTTTCCGAGAGTAGCAGTCTTCGCCATTCCATTTTAGCTGTTATCGGGATCTCAGTTTACGTATTCGCTGATTGATTGATTTTTCGGCGGCCTCGTATATGCTGCTGCCAAAACTGATGACCACTGTTATATCGATAGATTGACCGCGGTGCCTAAGACAGGCTTTACGGTAATGTCAACAGGATGGGCCGTCAACTAAACGGCACGGTCCCAAGTTGTAATTCACAGCCACATCAACAGACCACAGTTCTCCGTGACGCTTGGCATGGTGTGCGTACCTTCTGACGTTTCTGTGTAATTGGGAGGCGCGAGATATGAAACGAAACGAGATGCAGCATGCATCTAAAGTTGTCGTCAGACGAGCGTGTGGAGCCCCCGGGCATGCCTCGGATGAGCAGTGCAGCCGCTGCACTGTACTGTACTCTCTCTCTCTCTCTCTCTCTGCAGCGCGATCTTAAACAGTATTTTCAGTGGAGTCTGTAGAACAGATCCAGCGCGATCCTTTTGAACGATGAGGCAACCGCAGATGGATCAGCGAGTACTTGTAGTATCGTCAGAGTTAAGTATGACTCTTCGTCTCCTCTCTAAAACAAATGTGGGTGCGCCAATGAGCGCATCTTGATCTCTCTTTACGACAGAGGTTCCCATGGACAAACACAGAATATGCCCCATTGTTCTGCTTGTGTGATGGAGAATTTGTCAAACCATTTTTCTTCTCTGAGATGATCGGGAGAGAACGTCGCATTGGCTACATTTTGACTTGCAGTCCATGCTGCCCCACAGATGTGTTGGCGAGTGATGATTTCAGTGACGGAATGCTGTATCTGCGCACAATCGCACTCTCAGGGTTCTGACCTGAAGAGTAAATTCGAGATACTTTCCTCGCACATCTCCATAATTTTACTTCAACAACTTGCAAGAGGCTGTTTGCCTCAGAGGATTTTCAACATTTATTGCATTTTATCAATTGATTGCTGATCCAAGACGACACAAAAACTGTGGCAGTAGACTACCGTCCTTCAATTATAGACGACAGTCTACTATTCGGGACCTTCCTGCCTTTTCCCCTGGTAGCTGCAGCTTTTGAGCAGCCGTAATGGTGCGCAGAAAGATCAAGAAGAAGCGGCTCGGCGGCATCGCGGCCCCGTGGCTCGCGCATCTGCGCGCGGTCACTCAGATCCAGGTCGCGCTCGGATGCGCCCGCCGGCCCGTCGTGCTCGTGTATGTGGTGCCGCGCTTGTGCGGCGACGCGTGGCGCGAGAGCGTCGACAAAGTGCGCGAAGCCATGGAGCTGCTCGGGATGATCGCGACCGTGGACCACAGCGCGTGGGTCGCGATTTTCCGCCATGACTTTGGGTACAACGAGCGCCCTCTTCCGCCTTCGTTCAAGAAAGGCGGCTGTCCTCCGGAGTTCTGGCTCAGCTTCACGAACCAAGAGATCCCGTCTCGAGCTGAAGACATGCTGGTAGATGACACGCCGTACTACCGCCATTTTTTCTTGAGCGCGTCCACCGAGGCTGGCTACGCGCGAAGCGAGGACCTACTGCGTGCTCGAGACGATATCTGGCGCAACATTACCCCGTCGATGCGGCACCAATTGAGCCGTGCGAAGCCGTTTGCTGTCGATGTCAAGTTTCGTGGCCCCCAGCAGCAGGATGATGCGCTTGCACAGACGTATCTAGAGAATGTGCTCGATATCGTGCGCGCGGGGATGTCGCTTGGCGGCTCAGTTGGTTCCCAGATCGTGGCACCAGATACTACGCAGGGATTACGTGCTGGATGCCCGTTTGTATTTCAAAACATCGAGCTAGATTTGTCCGAGGCGTCGTTGTTGCCACCATCGACATTGCCAGTTCTCGCGGAGCTTGGAGCTTCGGGTGTGCAACTTGGCCCAGCAGTTGATTTTGGTCAAACAGCTGCCTACGGGCGATTCTCGGTTGCTGAACTAGGACCACTGTTGCTGGCGTTGACCAACTCGTCTGGCGGCGGGGGATTACATCGTGCGCAGAAAAACAGGTCAGAAGCGATGACACAACGGCTCGACACCTCTTCCCGCACGTTGCGTTGCGGATACAGGAGCGGGCACGCCCCTGATATCGACAATTACAAGTGTGAAGCAGTGTTTTCGGCGATGACAACGTGTCGAGACGCAGAAAAGCTGCAGCTGAGGAACATGTTCTTAGCTGGTCCCAGCCAATCTCGCGCTCGGAAATGGCAATGGTTAGCGTACTGTTTGTTCAGCAACGAGTCCAAGTCAACGATATCGTCTTTAACGATCGATGACGATGTGTTTATGGAGATCGACATGGATGCCATCAATTCGGTTCTCGGTGCGAGAAATCCTGCTCGTCAGCTGCTGAGTCGAAATGTTCCGCTGACTCACGCAGAACAAGACGCTGAAAACGAAGGCACCGCTGATGCGCAGGCTGATGCAGAAGACGCGTTGGAGTACGTGTCGCTGAAGGCAGGTGCCACGATAACAATCAATCCTCTCGATCGGAGCATCGAAGGCGACCCCGCTACATTCGAGCTGGAATGCGACAGCACGTTTCGAGTTATCGGGAAACTGGATTCGCGCAATCAATGGGATATCCTGGTGCCGGCCTATGGTCATTGCTCAGTACCTCGCGGACCAGACACAGAGTTGCTCCCGACAGTCGAAGCGCCAGCTGAGTCCTCACTTACTGAAGGCTACAGAGGCACTATCACGACGCTTGAAATGAAGTTTATGATAGTGAACGACGGTCATGCGCTTGTACCGTTGCTCACCTACCTTGCGCCGCGACTCGAGCACTTGGAGTTGTACAGTGTCATCCTTCGCCGCGTATCTTTACGAGCGATCCTGAACGAGTGCCGGCAGCTGAAAAGCCTGGTTCTCCCGTTCACTCGCAATGGCATCGAGCGCGAGTTGATGGCTGCGTACGACGAAATGGATTGTCAAATTGAATCCCTTGCGATTACGAATTTAGTACCAAGCCCAGACACCACGGAGTTTATTTTACGTCTTCAAGACCCGAACAGAGCTATGACAAAGCGACTGCAAAACCTGACGCTACTTGTGCCGCCGACATCGCGGCTGGAGAGATCCACGCTCACAGCGCTTTTGGATATGCTTGCAGCAAACCAGACGATTGAACAGTTCACGCTGGTAACTGCAGGAGCGATACCATTTCTAGTAACACATCAGTTTTACAAGTTCGACGGCCAGCTGCTCCCAACATCAGGCCGCCCTCTGTCTCCGCGGTGCCGACTCGCGTTTGTCAGCGTTGTGGATCGTTTAAGTACGTCATTTTGCGGCGACCGTGATGGTGAGGAACGCCCCAAGAAACGCCGGCGCGGGCCATGGTCCACTGACATCGGTCGGCTCGACCGCGGGGTGCTTGCGCTGGTGTTTCAGTTTGCAGCTGAGCGGGCGCGGCGCGAAGTCAAGATTAGCAACGAATTTTAGCTTGGACCTTGCGATTTCTTTTGCTCTAAACATAGAGCTTACGGTTTGCACAATTTGCACGCCACGCCGTTGAGCAACTTTGATTTTGTCAAAGGTTTTGTTTGGAAACTCGAGCAATAACACCTTGTAGGACGATAATCAAGAATATGAGTTGAAGGTCATGCGTCACTGCATGTTCCAATTTTCAACCACTTCCACACAGTGAACGAGGTCTCTGTGTGAGAAGAATCGATGAGCTTGGTCCTGCAATTGCTGCAAAAGCGTTATATGTTAAAGTAGTTTTGTAGAAGCACCTTTGTGACTTGGGTACGACAAAACTTGGTGCGCTGCAGGGCTATCTCCAAACGTGGCTTTCAGGAGAAAATGGCCGCCATTCAACATGAAGCATTTCATGCACTACACTGAAGGTGACGTCACCTGCCCTCGTCGAAATGATCTCGACCTGCGCAGCAACTCTCGCTCTTGCAGGGATTCATTTAATTGCAAGAGTGTGAGCTGGCGCTCGCAGAGTAGTTCACGCGTTTACCTTTGCGGAGTCGCCTTTCAACCGCCTCAGTAACTTTGACGCGCGGCTGTTAATAGAGGTCGGTCGATATTCAGTATATTCAACATGTATTATCTAAAGAATACCTCGAGTCGAATGAACAGCAAACACTGTACAGCTCCGTCCACGTCTTCATGAGATGAGTCTCATACCGTGTCAGATTCTGATGAACTACCACAACTCGTTGTCAGTGTCGTCAGAGATGTAGAGACGAGTGCGCCGCGATTTCCGCTCAGCTGCGAACTGAAAATCAATGATAGCACACCTCGGTTGAGTCGCTCAAAGCCAATCGGTGGACTACGTGTCGTTTCTCGCGCTGGAGCATTGACACTGTCACCACTAGTTTCTCGCTGGCCAAGCCACTCCACGACCTGAAGAGCGCGAGGCGGCACGCCAAGGGCAATGGCGCCTTGATGACTGGAGTAAGTTGCCCTCGAAACACGGAGAACAAGTCTGCATACATCTCCTCTTGGTGCGGCGAAACTTTCAATTGCACGAGCTCAATGCGCATATTCACCTCCAGCAATTCCAAGATTGCATCGAGAACAGAATTATCGAGTTCTTGACCAGGGAAAGGCATCAATGTTAGCTTTTGAAGCGTTTGTGCAGCAATACTCTCGGTATTTCGAAGCATTCGGATGAATAGGAACGTTGACGCATTCGGCCGCACGTTTGTGATGCGCAAGTCGGTCACTTTACACCACTTCTCCGAGTATGCCGTCATAAATGAATCTTCCATTGTGTGCCTAGCTCCACTCATGTGAAGCGTTTTCAAAAGTGGGCACGCGCCCAACGCTTGGCGCAGAGAAGCTGGACTCGAGACGTTTTTCCTACCAACTCGAGGCTGCGCAATTTCGGGCCCAAATACTTCAAAAGTGGCAGGAATATACTCGCATCAGTAGGCGTCAAAACGCAAACACGGAGGCAGGTAATCGAGCCTTGATACACCTGTGTCTGTGATGTTGAGCAGCCATCGTTTGCAGGTGACGCTACAAAACGGTCGATAAACCCGCGCCAAACAATACAAAGTCCATAGTAGCGAACCAGAATGACCACAAAATCGTTGCTCGCATCGTCGGAGATCACTCGAAAAGACGCTCTCGGTCGGCAACGCGAGCGACTCGCGCTGGCTGGTTTTCATTTCCACATTGAACGGGTCGATCTCCATCACTGCGCCGGCTTTGACGAAAACAGACGATGGCGGCGTATCCAAATGTATGATGTCGCCATTTTCCGCTCGAGTGTGCAGGTCCTTGCCATTGACGCCACGCTCATCAACGAAAGAGGTACCGTTATCGTTCTCGCCCCAGTCTTCGACACGCAGCGTGTCTTCTATATGCTGCGCCTCTTTTGCTGTGAACGCCAGTCCGCGCAGCTTCGCCGCAGGGTTTTTCGCATTAAAAATACTCATAATCACACTCATATCTGCCTGGTAAAAGGCCAACTCTTCCAGCGTCACTTTCGCGATGGTATGTGTTGCATCTTTGCTAAACAGCGCATACGTGAGCCACTGCCATTTCTTGCCCCGAGTTTCTTGAGAGGTCCCTGTTATAGCCTTGTCAAACCAAACCTCATCAACATTGCAGGCATTCATGAGTGCAGCACATACAGCGTTAAACCTTCGAGCAGCCGCATGGCCCTAATGCCTCGTCTTACGGCTCGAACCTTTGAGATGTTCAAACACTTGGGACCACGCTCTTGGCTGCCTGCATTGGAAGGACTTTGAGGTGGCTGAATCTCAAGAGGAGTCAAGCGACTTTCTACCATCGACTTCACAATCGGTGTCAGCTGAACAACCGGTAGCTGACTCAGTGGGCTAACTGCGCCAGTATCCAGACCAGGGTACAATCTGACGTTGGTGATCCGTAGAGACAAGAGTTTGATTAACCACGGCATCGACACTGGCGTTGGTATGATGTGCCGCACATCGATATTCACCTCTCCTAGCACCATTCTGGGAGCTCCCCACTTGCGAATAGATCTTCCACCAGCACCCTTTATCTCGTACTCATCGGACGTCGAAGCACGAGCCACGTCGTTCAGTAGATTGTACATGCAGCCCAGATACAGCTCCGATCACGTGGCCAGAAGGTGGTTTGCGGGTGGAACGTCACACACACGGGTATGTCGCCATCGTGAGCGAGCAGCTTTTGCTTCATCTCTGGCGTCACCTTCTTGCGGATTGCGACCATCGCGTCCAGAAACGCTGTGCTCACTGGCTGCGCCGTCTCCACCGCCGTGAAGAACGAGGGGGTAGACCTCGACATCCCAGGCCCGCGCACGTTTTTTCGCGTTTCCGAGCTCAATTCACAGCTTTGGCGGCGTTGTCCAGTCCTGCCAGAACGATGCTTTATCGCACAAGTGCTCAAAGCGCAAGAGCTGGCCCCATGCGGCAATGTCGCAGATGGCGATCACCTCGAGCAGCTCCAGCACTTCGCGTAAGGCCACGATTTGCTGCGCAAAGGACGCCGCGTCCGCGCCCACGCGCCTGCGCAGAGTCGCGCGCAGCGCGAGGTTCTCGTCGGCGTCCTCGGAAAGCTCGAGCTCCACGCTTTCGCGCAGGAACGCGAGCCACGGCGCGACCGTGTGCCACCGCTCTCCCGGCACCTCGTGCGTGCGCATCGAGTGTAGATCGGGCAGGAATGCCTCTGGAGTATCCACACCGGTTCGAGCAGCAGGCGCCCGTCCAGCAAGCGATTCTCACGGGGATCAGTCCAAGGGTCGCGCTTGTCTTGTGACTGGCAGAGATTTGGAAGTCTGAAACTCCCTAATAATATTTGAAAGAGAATCATTTACCACATCCCGCAGCAAACTCGGCACAACATGTTCGGGTTT
Source organism: Globisporangium solare (assembly GCA_023335675.1). Classification (NCBI taxonomy): domain Eukaryota; phylum Oomycota; class Peronosporomycetes; order Pythiales; family Pythiaceae; genus Globisporangium; species Globisporangium solare. The sequence continues at coordinate 11,438 of JAADVP010000368.1, read as the reverse complement.
TAGTGCAAAAAAACGGTTTGCACAACTGGTTTTATTGCTATTTTTGCTGTGTTCTACTAAACTTAAACCTGATGTGTAAATATGTACACGTTTTGTCACTCTACGTGTATCAGATTGTGCAACTATGGACGCATGATCTTTCCCTCGTGTAATCTTCTCAGCGATCGATTCCTATCGACAGCACAATTGTGTATCGAGTTGAGTTCCCTTCTCAATTAAGCGAAGGGAACTCGCCAGAGAGGGCGGGGGCTATTGATGTACCCCTCTGTCGTTGGATAATGATGACGGCGTGCGAGATTGCGGTCTCTTGGGGTCACCAAAGACTGCTCAGTTGGCAGGAAAACGCGCAGGTCAAACATGGAGCGCGCACTGGATGGTACCACGATCTTGATCACTGGGGCTACGGGCTTTTTCGGGAAGGTGAGGCAACGTTTTCCATTATTCACGTTGTTACCGTGTCTGTTCGTACGACGACAACGCGCACGTGGGTGCACTCCACCGGTATGCTTCAAATCCCAGGCTATCGTGGAAAAGCTGCTCTGGACAGCACCCCAGATTGACAAGGTACCTACACCGAACTGATTGAATGATGCCAATTTTTTCTCATTGCAAATTAACCGCCAAAAGTAACGTTTGATGCGCGTGCATTGCTTGAATATGCCCGTAGATTTACGTGCTGATTCGACCTCAAGCTGGCGTAGCCTCCTCTGTTCGCTTGCAGACCGAGATCATCGACAGTCCGATCTTCGACCGACTTCGCCGCGAACGATCACATGATTTCGTGCAGCTCGTCTCCGACAAACTCCACGCTGTGGATGGCGATACGACGTGTCAAGGTCTTGCGCTTACTGCCGAGGACGCTGCACAACTGGAAACTACAGTGAACATCATGATCCATTCTGCAGTGACTGTGGATTTTAGCGCCGGGCTTCGAGACGGAGTCAAGATGAACTGCATCGGCGCCATGCATGCGCTGAAGTTTGCAAAGCGCTGTTCACAATTAGGCTGCTATGTGCACGTATCTACCGCGTACGTGAACAGCAACTGCCGCAACAGATACGTCCAGGAAAAGCTGTACCCACTGGGCTTCGATGTTGACGCCAAGCTTCATGAGATCATGCACGCTTCGCCAATCGAACTTGAAGGGCTGGCGCAGCATGTTCGGCGCTTAGGGTACCCCAACACGTACACATTCACAAAATTCATGGCAGAGCACCTGATCGCAGCTCATGCTTCTAAGGCAGGCATGCCGCTGGTGCTGTTTCGGCCGACTATTATTGGTGCTGCGTGGAAAGAACCATCTCCAGGGTGGGGCGACCAGATCGCCGGAATCGGCGCGGTGATGGTCGCCATGTCCATGGGCGCCGTTACTGCGATCCCTGGCAAACCGTCCAACGTCATTGACGTCGTGCCTGTGGACATGGCAGTCAACAGCTTGCTCGTCGCGACCGGGTTCAAGATGATGGAGCAGCGACAGCAACAAGCCGCGGAGGCGAAAGTTCTGCTCCCGCTCATTGTGCACTGCGGCACATCCGATCCTCGGCAAAGCCCCTTGCGCCTCCGTGTCACTCGCGACGAAACTATCGAATATTTCCGCAAGCATCCGCCTTCGCTCGCGCCTTTTCCGTGCACGTTGAACGTGACGCCATCGCTGCTGCGGTTTTTTGTGCAATGGCATCTATCTTATACGCTGCCGTCGTGCGTGTACGCGGTCATCGCTGCACGCACGAAGCATCCTCGCCACGTGAAGCACGCTGCAGGACTCGCGAAGGTCACATGCCGAGCTCGCCGCGTGGTTGACCGGTTCCGCCCGTTCGCAGAGAACCAGTGGGTATTCCTCGCGGACTCGAGCCACTCGCTGACCGCGTTCGATGCGACCAGCGAGTGGGGCCACATCACGCGCGGCATCGTGTGGGAGAACTACTTCGCGGACTTCTGCATGGGGCTGCAGCGATTCGCGGTGCGCGACCAGCTCTCGAGGTCGAAGCTTTAGATAATCAAGTACTGGGTTTATGTCGCCTCGAATCTCGGGAATCGTAGTTTTTTGCTCTTTCGCGATTATGCATTCTGATTTGCTGAAATCACGAATTTTTCACGTTCTGATTGAAGACCGACCATGGAAACATGCTGGACGGCGCGGCTGGCGCCGTGGGTGGACGCTCTCGGCGGCCGCGTCGCCGTCGAGGACGCGCAGAAGCTGGACGGCGGCGATGCCCGCTTGCTGCTGCGTGCGCTGCGCTGGACCCGCGTGTCGCTACCGCCAGCGCCGAGCGACGCCGGCATCCGCCAATTGCGAGAGACGCTCGCGCTGCTCGGGCTGCTCGCGCACGTCGATGGCGACGCCTTCCGCGCCGTCTTGACACAAAGCTGGCGGATCATGGAGCGCGGCGAGTACGACGAGGACGCCGCTGGCGGGTGCTTCGCGTTCGTTTTTGACGACGAGTCGATCGCTGACGACGTGCACTGGCCCGAAGACGTGTGCGCCAAGCTCTTGGCGCCCGTGCCATCGACCAACGCACCTCAGCATAACGACAATGACGGTGCCTTCTCCGACGTTCTTAACGAATTGCTGTCGCCGATGGCGGACACTCACCAAGAACCACAAAGTGCAAGCGCGGCCGTTGTGATTCCTATTTGTCTGCACTTCAAACCAGTCGGAGTCGGGTACGAGTACTTTGTGCAGTTTCTGCAGAGTGCGATTTCGATTGTGCGAGGCTTTCAAGAGCGAACTCTGCAACGCCATGAGGCTCCGCACGAAGACACTGGTAGGACTTCGTACGACGACCGCCAGCAGCAAGCTTTTACCACTGGCATCGTGGAGTTTGAGCTCGACGCCGTGACGCTGCATCTGTATAGCTATGAGATCACGACTCAAGCGGCTGAATTGCTGGAGACGCTCGTGACGCTTGGGGTCAAAATTGCGACGCTAGCAATCCCACTTCGCCACATCGATATTCTGTACGGGTGGTGCTCGAGAAAGGATCAAGGTGCTTTGTTTCGCGCCATGGTGCTCGGGAGCGATAGAGAAGGATCGTCTTTGTCAGCCGCACTGCCGGTCGCTGATTCAACACGAACGCGCGGAGCGGAATGCATTACGACCCAAGGGCAAAACGCCGATGTGGATTAGTTTGCGGCGCTGGCATCGGCGCTAGTGCAGTCTCGTCACGTACGCGAGTTGAACTTGTTTTCCGTGTTTGACGACCGGTCGAGAGCGAATCGGATCGAGAAGTGGCGATGGCTTGCATACGCTGTGTTCAGCCCCCAATCCGATCACTGCATCCGTAAGCTTGGGGTTAATGGACACGCTATGCGATTGGAAGACGTTGAAGCCATGGCGCGCGTGATCGAATCGACGCAATCTGCGCTCACTGAACTATTAGCCGCAAATACTACAAGCACGACAACTCGTCACAGACAGCTTGTGCCCATTCAGCTGCAACGTGGTGCCTCGATCCGTCTCACTCCGTTGTCTCATGGCGACGATGATTAGGGATCCGATTCCTATCTTCTGCAGAAAGACGTCAGCGCTCAAGCTCTCATGGATGATGGTGACTTCCGAAGTCAGTGGGTTACCATCCTTGTCCCAGGATTCGGTGTCTGTTGGGTCGAACGCGACAATATCGTCAGTACCTTGAGCACGATAAATGATCGCGAGAACTCCATAGTTACTATCAGCGTGCCTTCTGCGCACAGTATTACGGAGCTGGTGATTTCCTTCGATGAGGATGAAAATGGAGACTTTGTCGCCCTTCGGCGGTTGCTGGGTCTCATGGGTCGTTCGCTAAAGGCGTTGCAGATTTTCCAGGGGTATGGCCTCAACTTTGACGGTTTTCTCGACATTGTTGAGTTCTGTTCGAACCTCACGAGCTTGTACATCGAAGGCCTGAGGCTGGAACCAGCAGGTCTTGAGGCGCTAACGGATTTTTACGACACCCAGTTATGCCGAATCTCGTCCCTTCACATGGAAGATTGCCAGATCAGCACCGACACGATCACGCAACTCGCCCAAATTCTCTCCGATCCGTCACGAACAATGTCCAGACTCCTGAAGGAACTGTGTATTGGCGAGTCTACAGAAGGAACCGTTTCGAATTACGCGAATTTGGACGCTCTCTTGGAGATGCTGCGTGCAAACGAGACGCTGTTATACCTGGAGCTCCACCTTGAAGCAGCTTACTTTGACGGATACCATCATGAATTCATGAAGCATCACAACCAGTACGTTCCGGTCGTGAAAAGTCCATTCCCACTTCGGAGCCGACTCGCTTCTCTCAGTCTCAGCAAGTCACCAAGGTTGGAGCTGCTGCGTCGCGTCGATGAGCGTGTGCTGTCACTTGTGTTTGAGTTTGCGGCCTGCGGTTCTGCGAGGAAAGTGGTCATTCGACGTAAGTAGCAGTTATTGACATTGAAACCATTCGACACTTTTTGCAACGTGAGCGATCAACGGTTTTGTTACTACTATAAAGAGTTTGAACTCAACGGCATCGAACGATTACTTGACGACGTGGTCGTTCAGCTGCAAACGAGAAGATCAATGCAAGCACGTCCTGGCCGAGACCTCGAATGCCAATCCCCGTGACGCTTACTCGAGCTCGCTTGGGAGGCGAAGGACCATCGCTGCTTGCATTGACTCTACCGGACTTCGGGTTTGCATCTACAACGCTCAGCAGCGCGAGCCGACACGGTAGTGGAAATGGCGTCTTCACAACGGGAATACTCTGACGGTGGAACGCGGCGAATCTCGGCTTAAACTCTTTAAACAGGACTAGCGACACATACAGCTGTAGATTCTCCAAAACTCGGTTGACGCGCAGCACTTCCAGCATTTCATTGAGCAAGGACGCGTCAAAGGCTTCCGACGACTCGGGAAACAGCTGCAGGCGTTGGAGTGTTTGTGCCGCGGCACTCGTTGGATTCTGAAGCACACGAAGGAACGCCAACGTAGTTGCGCTTGGCACGAGCCCAGTAATGCACAAATCTGCAACCTTGCATATCCTTGAGGCATACGCAATCATCAATTCATGCTCGGCGACAGAGAGTTGATCGTGCATCTGGAACGTCTGCAGATGTGGGCATGCCTCCAGAACTGCTCGAACAGAACTCGAGGTCATTCCAACTGTCGGAGGCAATTCCAGTGACGTCAAATTTGGACCGAGGTACTGCAGTAGTGGCAAGATCACATTCCCGTTCACAGAGCGCTCAAACTCCAGACACAAAGCTGTAATAGCTCCAGCGTAATCTTCAGAGACATATGAAGAATTCCGATCAGGTTTGGCGTCGCTGAACTCGAATTTGTGAACGGCATTGCGTCGAACTCGACCGTGGCCATAGCATGGAACGAGAACATCGACCCAATCGGAGCTCTCATCGTTTCTCAACACTTTAAACGGAGTCTCCTCGCCGATCGCGAGCGAATCTGCATTCTTGTCATCATCTTTAGACGCGGCAAATGGGCCGATTTGAATTGCTGATCCTGAGCGCACACGTACTGCTTCTAGCATCGCGTCTCCTTCCTCCTGTTCGTTGTCGTCTTCGCCTTCCCCTTCCTCACAACGAGAACCGTTGGCACCACTTTCACTGCGTTCTTCGAGACTATCGTCAACAAGCCCATCTTCCTGGTCTGCACCATCGTGTTCGCGCTCTTCGTGTTCAATCAGGTCCATGAGAATAGCGCCAAAGACCTGATTGTTGTTCAAGTTATGGATTTCATCGATGTCATCTTCGTCGCCATCTTCCTGTTCGCTTTCCTCCGCCGCATTCAGTAGTTTTGCCGCCGGATTTTTCGTCCGCAAAATGCGCATCATACACTGCACGTCGCGCTCGCGTATAGACTGCTCTGTGATCGACAGCTTGGAAAACTTTGTACTCGAGTGCTTACTGAACAGTGCATACGCGAGCCACCGCCAGCACATCTCTCTCTGCGCATTCGATGCGCCAGACACAATGCAATTGACGTAGAGCTCACCCCCAAGACCCCCTCTTGTCGACGCAATCGCCGAGCACATTGCGCGAACGTTGTTGGCATATTTGCGACGGTCCTCCTTCGATCCGTCTGAGGAACGATAAAGACCATACGACTCGTCATCTCTCGTGACGTGCACGCGGTGACGCTCCCGGGCATGCGCTCTGCTCGCTCGAGGGCACTCCATCAGCGCGTCGAATAATGGCGCCATCTCGCGAGGCGGCAAGCGTCCGATCGTGGCTTGTGGGTCGATAGAGATCAACGGATACAGTTGCATGCCTAGTGTCACAAGCTCGGCGAGAAGCAGCGACGCTCCTGCAGGCAGCTCCAGGCGATTAACGTGGAGCTCAATGCTGCCCATCGTAAACGGAAACCCTTGTCTGAGATCGGCCGTTTGTTGGTGCTGTTGCTTTCCTTCAGCTTCCAGCAGCTCTTTCACCAGAGCCACTGCGTCTTGAAGGTATCGCGTGACGTCGAGTGGCTCGATTGTGCGAGGAGGAATGAGCCGCAGGTCGACCGGATGCGGTGCAGCTTTGCACTCTGCCGTTGAGTTTCTTGGCTGAATCGCTAGCATTACGGCACTGAAACCTGGATGCCCGCCACTTGCACCAGCCGGCACCACGCCGGCGCCGTCACTATCGCCAGAGAGGAAGAATGTGCGGTAGAACTGCGTGTCAAACTCCAGCAGCGACGTGCACTTCGAGTCCCCAAAGCGCAGGTCGAAATGCGGCAACAGATACCCTTTCTCGACGAGCGGCAGGTTCGCGCAGCCGCACTGGTGCTCCAGCAGCGCTTGCCACGCTGCGTTGTCCACGAGCGCGATGGCGCCGAGCAGCTCGAGCGCTTCGCGGCACCGCGCGAGCGTCGAAGCAGGCAGCGCGGCGTTGTCCTCGCGATCCTGCGGGCGCAGCCGCACGTGGATCACGAGCGCGTCGTTGTCCTCGCGCGCGGCCTGAAGCGTCAGCTCCGCGTGCTCGCGCAGGAACGCGCACCACGGCGCGACCGCGGCTTCCATTCCCGTCGTGGCCATCGCTCGCAATGTCCAAGTGCTGTAATTCAACGCTTTTTGACCAATGAGAATAGGTTAATTCGTTTATTACAGCCAATCATATTACGAGAAGAAGGCGTTGCCTTTCTATTTGCCTACTCTCCTAGAGCTCGGTCTTGGCGCTGGCCGAGGACGACGGCGCCGCGACGCGGAAGCGCGCGCAGAGCGGGTTGCTCGTCGTGCCGTACACGTTGCAGTCGGTCTCGGGCTTGATCGCGACCACGAAGTCGCCGGCCTCGGCCACCTGGCTGAAGCCGTTGCCGATCTGCGGGTCGTACACGCTCCAGTCCGCGGCCTTGAGCGTGAACGTGACCGTGGTGGACGCGCCGGCGTTCAGCGCCACCTTCTTGAACTTCTTGAGAAGCTTGACCTCGGGCACCGAGATCTTGCGGAACGGCTGCGTCAGGAACAGCATCACGGTCTCCTTGCCCGCGAGCGCGCCCGAGTTGGTCACCGTGACCGTGGCCGTGAGCGAGTCCGACGCGCCCGAGACCGACGTCTTGCTCAGCGACAGCGCCGAGTACGTGAACGTCGTGTAGCTCAAGCCCGTGCCGAACTCCCACTGCATCTGGCAGTACCCGTTCGCGCACTGCGTGTTGGCGCGGTGGTTGTACGGGATCATGATGTTCGCGGGGTCCTTCGGGTACGTGATCGGCAGTCGACCGCTCGGGTTCACGCGGCCGTAGATGATCTCAGCGATCGCCTGGCCACCGAGCTCACCTGGCAGCATGGCGTTGATCACAGCGTACACGCTGTCTGGGAGTCCACTGAGAAGGCGTGGGCGGCCGCCGACAAGCACGACGATCACCTTGGTGCCCGTCGACGCGAGCTCGCGCACGTACGTGATCTGACCCGCTGGCAGCGCGAGGTCGTCAATGTCGCCAGGCTTCTCGGTGTAGCTGCCTTCGCCAATGACGACGACCGTGAACGTGGACTTGGCAGCTTGCGCCTTCGCAGTCGCCAAGTCGGCCGCTGAGTACGTTCCGTCGGCGCTCAGACCGTTGAAGTACGTCACAGCGCTGCCGGCGATCTTCTCGAAACCCTGCTTGACGGTCACGCCATGCGGGAACATGTCGTTGCCGCTGTAGCCCTGCCATCTGAGGGACCAACCACCACAGAGGTAGCCGACGTCGTTGGCCGAGTGGCCCGTGAGGAACACGGACGAGCTCGTCGCGAGCGGCAGAACTTTGTTCTGGTTCTTCAGCAGCACGATCGATTCGCGAGCGAGTTCGAGCGCTGAGGCCACGTCCGCGGCGCCGCCGACCAGGTTGACGTTGTCCGCGCCAGGCACTGGCGTCGTGTACAAGCCGAGCTTGAGCTTCATCTTGACGACACGGCGCGCAGACTCCTTCAAGCGCGACAACTGGTCCGGGTTGGACGCGAGCATCGCCTTGGCGTGGTCGATGAACTGCGTGTCGGACGGCACCATGCTCATGTCGATCGACGTCTGCTTGAGCGCCATGGCGACAGCCTCCGCCTGAGTCGGCGCGACACGGTGCCAGTCAACCAGGTTGTTGATCTCGGCCCAGTCCGTGACCGCGACGCCCTGGAAGCCCATGTCGGAGCGCAGCAGGTCGCGCAGGAGCTTGGAGCTCGACACGGTCGGGATGCCGTTGATTGCGATGTAGTTCTCCATCGTCGACATGACGCCAGCGTTCACGGCCGCGATGAACGGCTGCACGAAGTAGTTGAGCAAGTCAAAGTCCGAGATCGAGACGCCGTCGCGGTCGTGGCCCTGCGGGGTCTTGGAGTACGCGACGAAGTGTTTCATGCACGCGGCGATGGCACTGTTGCTCTGCAGACCGCGGATGATCGAGTCGGCCATGACGGACACCAGGTACGGGTCTTCGCCAAACGTCTCGTACGTGCGAGACCACAGCGGGTTCTGTGCGAGCTCCAGGATCGGACCAAACACCCACGGGATGCCCGCAGCCTGGGTGTCGCGGCCCGTGATGCGCCCCATTTCGTAGACCAAGTCGGGGTTGAAGCTTGCAGCGCCGTTAATCTGCTGCCCGAAGAGCACGGCGTTCGAGACGTAGTTGGCGCCGTGGACCGAGTCGATGCCGAACACGACCGGGTGGCCACCGTTGTTGGCCATGCTCACGGTCTGGATGCGCGTCATGACGTCGCGCCACTCCTGGGCGGTCCAACCATACTTGCCGTTCTTGGCACCACCGGCGAACGGGCTGTTGAGGTACGAGCCCACGCGCTGCTTGGCGTAGTCGCGCACCTTGGCCTCGTCCAGCGTGCCGTCGGTCTTGAGGAGATTGTCGATGTTGATCTGCGTCATCTGACCGATAATGTCGTCCGCCGTGAACGCGTTCACGATCGAGTCGGCCTGCGCGTCCCACTGATCAGCGGCGACGCCGATGAGCGACTTGCTCGCGAGCACGAGACCGCACCACACAGCTGGCAGCCACGACCGAAGCATTGCGCTACTGGGCAAATTGGTAATAAGAGCGAAAAGGCTGCTTCTTGGGTCGTTCCTGCAACTCGGAGCGCGAATCGGGAAATGCGCTTCCCCTTCGCGGGCCGTTGGGACTCCTGGCAGGAGGGAGGAGCGGCGGCAGCAAATGCGGCAAGTGCAACATCGCGCGCCGAGACGGGGCAGCTCACTTGATTGATTCTTGCACGGGACTCACGCCCGTCCCGCGTTGCAGCGCACAGACGAGCCAGAAACCACACCGTCAGCTCGCCAGAACTCCAGAGCCTCCGATTCCTTCCGTCCAACGAGATCAGACAGACTCACGTCCATAAAGCTCGGCGACCGGCGCGTTCGTGCGACCACGGCGTGCGACGACGCAGCCGAGCGCTTTGCATTTGCACGTGGATCTAAAGTTCAAACTGATGAGAGCAGGAAGCCTCAGTCACCCAGACCGCAAAGGAGACCGTGGGACGAACGAACACAGTGTGACTGAGACCAGCTACGGTACCCGAAAGGGGGACAATCGAGCCAGTTTTGTCAAATACATCCAGGCTTCAAGGTCACTCTCCGCAGGTTCTATGTGTGGGAAATTCATATGGGGTCCCTCAAGTTAAGGACGAGGTGCCACTAACTGCTTGGTGTTAGATGGCCGACACGCCAGCTGGTGTGCCGCCTTGGTTCAGTATCACGATGTGCAGGGCCTTCTGGACCCTCTTTTCAGCGCCAACTGCCTGCCATCCACACGAAATCACGTCCGAATGGACTCGCGATGTTGCTGCTGATCGTTTGGCTGTCCGCTGATAAACCCACAGTGTGCGTGACTAACGCAATCGTCGTTGATCTCACGATGCGACAATGTAAGAGCGACACGGAGGGCGAGTCGCAACGCCAGACCTAGAAAGAATTGCGCTGTGCTCGTCTGGAATGCACAATAATATTATGCACACTATGTGGTCAATTCGCTGAAAGCTGCACCATTGTGACGCAGACCACTCTCTACAGTACAGCAGCATGTCCATAGAGTGTGTGGAGACAGCACGTCAGGATAGAAGAAGGAACGACTCGTGCAGATTCATATTTTCCATTTTTGGTGCTCGGAACAACGCGTTCGATGTTTGGCCACAGAATGAACGCAAAGGCATGAAATACTGCTGAACGTGGCTCACTGCGACCAGGAAAGAGAGCGCGTGAGTTCAGAATCGTAGCTGAACAATGCACACAAGTTCTGTTTTGCTCGCGTTCTGCGCAAGTGTAGTTTAGAGACATGCCTGAGGGTGGTAATACTGCAGCGCGCGTGCAAACTGGCAATATTGCTGTCGATTTCGGTTCTCGAAGCATGTCCTCTGCCCAGAGGCAACCAGAGACACATCTACCCGTATTCGTATTTCTTTCTTTTCGATTTTGTAATGTAAGAATGCAAGTGGGGCTCAGCCTGAGAGTAATGCTCAAGGAAGACTTGCCTGCTGCGACGTGCGAAGCAGGATATATAAGCGTAGGGTGGCAAGTGTGACACATACAGTTGAAAGTTGTCTATATTACTAGAATTAGACGAAGTGACTACTCAATCTACCTAGCTACATAGATACTACTACTTTTTCTAATAAATATACTTTACAGTTGTTACGTTGCACGGTCTTGTTTTTTGAAGTGTTGGTTGGAAGTGGACGATGCTGAGGCTTTGTAATCGCTGAAGGAGGGATGACTAGTGCTAGAGATGTCGAACTTGGAACATTGCGGGTGGGCCGTCGCAAAATCTCCAAAAGGCGGATACTTCCTCATCTTGGTAAGCGCCTTTTCGAGTGACGCTCTCTCGTCCACGTCGTAGCGACACCTCAGGCTGTATCTGAAGTGCGCACTGGCCGTGGTGAAGATGACCAGCATTGCTGGCGTCGTCGGTGTGGGCTGTCTTCCATCGAACAGACACCGATTGCGGTCGGACCAGATGAAGTGGAGCGTCACCGCGCGGAACGTGTGCCACACGTCTTGTAATGGGGCTCCCCCAT
>JAADVP010000367.1:0-24280 GCA_023335675.1 Globisporangium solare | reverse complement strand
TCTGCCAAAGAGAGAGCCTTTCGCTTCAAGCAGTATAATTACATGAGGGTGCCGATGACTTTGACGTCATCTTGGCACTCTCGTTCTCGCCAAGTACAGTGACAGATCAGCAACAGCATGGGCGGCACGAAGCAGGTGTGGCCGACAAGCGTGGCGTGCGCCGCCGCGGCGCTCGCGATCAGCATGGGGCTCGGCGTGAGCGCCAAGCTCGCGCTCGCAGCAGTGCTCGTGGCGCTCTATCTGCCGTCGTACCTCGACGGCTCCGAGTACACGGGCGAGCGCTACTGGCCGGCGTTCGCGCGGTTCAACCAGAAGTACCTCTCGAGCATCCCCGCGACGATCGAGTATGAGGAGCCCGTGGACCCCAACAGACAGTACTTGTACTGCTCGCACCCGCACGGACTCGTGTCCGTGCACCATGTCAACATGATGACGGGCGCGTCGACGCCGTGTACGTTGCGCGAGCTCAATATGTAACACGTCCGTGTATCTATCTGCACGAGGAGAGGCGACACTAATGCTGAGTATGTGCACGCCATAGCGTTCCATGAGCTGTCGCCGATGCCGACTCGCCGCCATCTCGCTGCGTCCGTGGTCTTCCGCGTGCCGATCTACCGCGAGTACCTCATCTGGCTCGGATGCGTCGATGCCACGCGCAAGATCGCGGAAAAGGTGCGCTTCTGCGTGCATTGCTGCCATTGCGCGTCGAGTTTGTGCTGTTGTTTGTGCCTTTCATTCACGCATGGAAATTGTTTATTTTTTGTTTGCTTTACCCGCAGATGCTCACGAACCAAAAGAGCCTCGTGATCTTGGTCGGAGGCATCGCGGAGCAGATGCTGTCCCAGCAGGGCGACCACACGATCTACGTGCAGAAGCGCAAGGGCCACATTCGCCTGGCACTCAAGTACGGCACGTCCATTGTGCCGAGCTACACATTCGGCGAGACCGACATGTACACCCACTCCAAGTGCGTTGGTGTGGCTCCTTGCTGCTGTGGGGCATCATTCTGCGCTGCTGATGGTTTGTACGAATTCATATTGTATGATGTGCAGGTTCCTGCTGACATTCCGCCAGATGATCGCGAAGAAGTTTGCTGTCGCTCTCCTCGTGGGGTACGGGTCGCCGCGCTGGTTTCCTGTGCTGCCGCACAAGGGTGTGGCCATCAACCAGGTGTTCGGCAAACCCATTCACGTCGAGAAGAATGAGAACCCGAGTGCCGAAGACATTGACAAACTGCATGCGCAGTACGTCGCGGAATTAGTTCGCATCTTTGACAAGTACAAGAGCAAGTACGGGTACAAGGACTCGACACTGCGCGTGTTGTAAAACCTGGATGAAGTGCAGTTAGCTATTCATCAATTCCAGAAACCGGCTCATCGAGAATTATCATCAATGCAATTGCGTGAGGTGAACAGAATACAAAGATGACTGCTACGAAAGGTAACCCAAAAGCTGGCAAATAGGCTTGTTCTCTGCTCAGCTGGTCCTCGTCAGCTAGCATGTACAGCTCGCCTGGGTGTGTCTTCAAGTGTGGCTTTCACTGATTGTTTGCAGTCTCTATCCATGACGTCGATGCGTGCGAAAAGCTGTAAATGTCTTCAACGTCTCCCCAATTGAGAGACGGGTGGTCCATCGATGGTACCAGCCGCTTGAAGGTGTGCTCGACCGTCAATTCCGCAATCCTGTGGCTCAGGTCGGCCCAGAGCTCTTTTCAGTTTTGAGGAAGCAGTCGCTGTGGACGCGCTGCCGGCACTGGTGCGCCCATTGGTGAGGAACTTCCATCCAGGCATGGATGTGAGCTCTTCATGTGTCTGAGGCCTCTCTGGATTACGGAGACCTTGTCTCGCTCGACGCCTCTCGCATATTCACTCCAGCATTCGTTGTTCAGATGCGCTCTCAGCTGGCGTTTGCCAAGCGTGCGTGTGTGGCGGCAGAGACTTTGCGTGGCACGAAGTGTCTTGTCACAATAGCACAGCTGCTGAAGTCAGATGGAGTCAGAACCCATCACTCCGCCGTCAGTTACTCGCGTTTGATTGGCTGGACATCCGCGGTCTCAGATCCAAAATGGCGGCGCCATTCTTTTGAACGTGAAAGGTTCACACACGGGCAGAGGGACTCTTCCGGGGAGGGGTCCAAACGAGAAGCGGCCACTTGAGGCGCAATCGGCAGGCTTATGGGCGATACGAAGAAGAAGCAGCAGCAGCACGTGTGGCCTGCGAGTGTGACGTGCGCCGTCGCGGCGTATGCGGCCTGCGTGGCTCTGGACGCGAGCGCGAAGCTTACGTTCACGGCGGTGCTGCTAGCACTCTACTTGCCGTCGTACCTCGATGGATCCGAGTACACGGGCGAGCGCTACTGGCCGGCGTTTGCCACGTTCAGCCAAAAGTACATGGCAGGCATCCCCATGACGCTCGAGTACGAAGAACCTGTGGATCCAGCCAAGCAGTACATGTTCTGCTCGCATCCGCACGGACTGCTCTCTGCGCATCATGGAATTCTCATGCAAGGGTGCTCCACGCCATGTAAGCAAGCTCAAAGCTGCAATTCTCTTTGTGCGAAGATGGTGGCTATGACTCACTGTTGACACCCCTGTGTGACGTTCAGCATTCCACGACCTGTCTCCGATGGTCACTCGCCGCCATCTCGCTGCGTCGGTCGTGTTCCGCATCCCCATCTACCGAGAATACGCGCTGTGGCTCGGATGTGTTGACGCCACGCGCCGTATTGCTGAAAAGGTGTGGTGGTGGCGCTTGTCGTGGACGGAATGGGATTCCGACATATGTGAGATTGACTGAGTCGTAATCCTCTGGATGGTCTCTCTCGTGCAGATTCTTGAGAACAAACACAGCCTTGTCATCATGGTGGGAGGCATCGCCGAGCAAATGATCTCGCAAAGAGGCGACCAAACGGTCTATGTGCACAAGCGCAAGGGTCACATCCGCTTGGCGCTAAAGCACGGTACGCCCATCGTTCCTGGCTACAACTTTGGTGAAACAGACTTGTACACCCACTCAAGGTACCAGCATCATTCTTGCGTGTGAGAGCTTCGAGTTAGTGGATTGATGGGGTTGCTGCGTGTGTGTGTGTGTGAATGCGCAGCTTTCTCCTGTCGTTCCGCCAAATGGTCGCAAAGAAATTTGCTTTCGTGCTTCTTTTCGGCTACGGGTCATCCCGGTGGATGCCATTTCTCCCACATAAAGGAGTGGTCTTGAATCAGGTGTTCGGCAAACCGATTCCCGTCGAAAAGAACGAAAATCCGAGCGCTGAGGACATCGACAAGCTTCATGCGCAATACGTGAGTGAACTTGTTCGCGTGTTCGACAAGTACAAAGAGAAGTACGGATACAAGGATTCCAACCTTCAAGTGTGCTAGTTCGACTTGCGGAAGAATAGATTGAATGCATAGTAAACGTACATGAACCTTTCTCGGATGCACGGGCCACATGCATCGAACACGGTCTTAAGCAACATAAAGTAGTCGATGCTCGTTGCTCTCATGGCGTCGCAAGTACTCCTTTTCGATGAGAATGGCTACATTCTGCTTGATCGCCGCGGGCGATGGAGCAAAGTGGTTCCGCAGCATGTCAATGACATCGACTTCCAGCTGGGATTGCAAAATGTCTCGACGAGTCTTCAACACACGAACGATCGATGCTTGGAGTGCCATTTTCCGGTCTTCTTCAACTTCGCGGTTGTTTGCTCTTACTACCTTTGGCGATTCCACAGGACTGCTGGGCACAGCCTATTTCGGCAATGTTTGCAGCAACAACAAAATGAGTACTCAGCACCGGAAAAGACTATCCTCAATCGGCATCCATCGAAGCAAGAAACGAGCTGCTCACCGAAATTCGAATCTTGCGACTGGAAAAGCCGAAATTCAGCGAGTAGATTGGATTCTCTTCGTCGTCTGTCGACAGAAGCATTTTTGCCTAGTGCAACCAGCAACCAAGTTAGGAAGTTGTCTTCATGTATGAGCGGCGTAAAAGTCGCCAATCACCTTGACAAGACTGGCAACATGGTGAGCAAGGTCTTGTGTTGGGATATTTGTCAGTTGACGAAGAGTTGCCTGACTCTGCTGATTCGACTTGTTGAACTACATTGTGAAAGCCCATTAGTTAGCACGGAAATTAGGCATGATTAGTTTTCACGCCCATCTTACCTGAAGAAGAATCACCATTTGGTAGAAGCTCAATGCGAATTCATATCGCTTGTCAAAACAATTGGCTTGAAGAGCCCCATACGATAGATGGTGAGTCCACAGAAGCTTTCGCCCGCTGCTTCTGCCCGTGTAAAACTTCGTAAACAGGGCAATGTGGGCTTCGACTTCTGGAGGTAGCAACAGGTTTGACTCTGCTGATGTGCTGGAGATCGGCCATGCACCAGCAGTCAGGATATCGCAGTGATACGACATCGATAGATGAAACCCGATTGTCAAAGCGTACTTTTCGTCCTCTTGCCGAAGCTCGCTATCTTTCTCCTCCATCCACGCACTGAAAGAGTCAAGCAGCTCCTGCCGATGACGATCACAGTAAGCACTCACATGCATACAGCATTCTCGAGAAAGACTGCATCAGAGAGTACTAACCTTGCTGAGCATTTTATCTTTCAGCATTTTCTGAAGCTTGGAAACGAAATCGTGGCCACAAATATCCCGCAGCTTTTGAATAAGGAGGACTTCCAAATCGCTCGCAATCGAAGTACCTAGCCGACGATAAGAGTAAATAGCAAGCTTAGCAAGCAAACAAGAATTCCTGTAACAAAGTAAACCGCGTACCTTTGATCAGTCGCTTCGCCAAGAACTTAGCATAGTATTTCTTGAAAACATCTTTGTCATCGATCAGGCAGAAGACGACACCAACATTCTCAATTTTCTTCTCCAGGCTTTCTTCTGAAAGGAGCGATGTACTCGGTATTCCTGAGGCTGACGGATGGAGTTGATAATGCGCACCGGACTTCTTGTCGTGAGACATCAGGCAGTGCGTATATTTTGCCAGCAGCTCGGGTAGTTTAGGGTGAGAGTTTGCAAACGCACGACAAGCCTAACAAACACAGAGGTGGCGGTGAGCGCACTCACATACTGCCAGATGCCGTCAATCAAGTAGTTGTACCTGGTCGAGAGCTCTTCTCATCAGGGCATTAAAGCCAAACGTTTCTTTGATCAGGTCGAAGTATTTGTTTCGAACTTGAACGAGTGCTTCGATATAGCTCTCAGGGTTTTTCGACGCATCGTCGTGCCCAAACTTTCGAACTACATCAAGCCCTCTTTGCTCGATGTACTTTTGAAGGATATTCTAAAATGGAAGAAAGCGATTGCTAGCGTCAGCACGATAAGCTACGATGAAACTAGCTTCAACTGGCTTCGTTTACTCACCTTGAAAGATGCGAGTGCCTGCTCTTTTGGAAGCTCCGAGAAAAGCACGAAGAGGCGATGGAGATCATCGGTTTGATTGTTGATTAAGAATGTCTCTGCGTCGCCGCAAATTCGCTCGGTGTGGGTTTCCACTAGGACTTCACAACATTTCTGTCGGATATCAGCAACAGTACTACGGTATAGGAAAAGCACAGGTTCAGTTTAGTTACAGCATGATTACGAGTAGTGAATAGCAGCAAACTTACATCCGGTGCATGCAACCTTCACACCGTCTTTGTTCTTGGTTGCAAAGAAGCTCGACTTCTCTTAGATACTCCGCGACACTCAACTTCGTGATAAGTTCCTTGCCAAGTGCTCCATAGTATCTCAATGTATGCTACAAGAGAACAGACGCATGAAAGTTGCATGATTGGTACAGCTTCGTTAAGCAGCAAGTTATCATAATTACCTGAACAAAGGGGCTTTCCAGCTCACTTCGATACAGACTCATCGGATCATGCTTGCATAATCCCAGCGAATAATAAGTCTAAGTTGCATACACAGTACGACCAATCAGTGTTACATTCACTGCATTTTCTTTCTCACGTTCTTCTTTGCGCAGGGACTCACCTCTACCGTTTTCGCAACATACTCTCCGTTGTCAAAGACTTCAGTTCTTTCACGTCGAGCGGCTTCGTAGATTTCAACAATCGAGTTGACGATACGCTTTTTTAACTTGGCGAAAGCAATATCGTCCCAAATGTGGAGTGCGAGCTGATACCAATACGAAAAACCAACCAATCAGCGCAAGACAAACGAATGAGCGGCTTCCAGATACTAGCGCGCGTCCACCTCTGTAATTGGGAACACTCCAGGCACCGGTGCCTCTCCAGTCTGGCAATGCGAGTATCTGATCCAGTATCGGTTCTGTAAGCGCAAGGTAGCAAAAGGATGGGCGTGAGACTGCACCAAATTCAAGGGAAAGAAACACGATGCAAAGCCAACCAGGTAGCGAAACAGTTCCGAGATGTAGCCTGTTCCAGTCGTATACGATTCAAAAGAGGTGCAATACTCTCTTAGAAACTCGACTTCACCCTCGGTACGTTGCAATTTCTACGCGTAAACCATACGCATCCATTGACCCATTAAACAAAGCTTGAAAAGTGCCACAGAATTTTAACGCAGCTTTCACTGGCAATGCGCTTTCATACCTCCAAGATCTTCTCCACATTAGCAACAAGAAGCCCCCTCAGTCGGAAAAACAGCATCTCCGCTTGCGGAGCTCCTGGGTTTGTGCAAATCTTGTAAATACTCCTACTCAGCCGAAGAAAACAAGTCAGCGATCCATTATCTTCTTCGCAATTCTGCAAACCGATCCAAATAATTGGAACCAAACAAAGCACATAGACAGAGGCTCTGCATCTACTACTTACGAATACATCTCGAGCCACTTTTCGTTGGTCAGCGCCTGCGGCAGCCCGGACACCAGCGACACCAAAGGCGGCTGCATGTCCTCCCACACCTTTTCGAAATTAACCTTCACCAAAGCACCAGTGGCAGCGTCAGCAGCCGACAAGACACGAGTCGCGTAGCTGTCGCTTCGCGCCTGTCTCGCCCTCACACAACACACACGCGCGCGCACGCACCGTGGAGCTCTTGAGCAGCGACATCTCTCGTTTCTAGTGCACCGAGCGGTCGCTTCGTCTTGATCTCTCGAGCGTGCGGAATCGAGAGTGGCGCTGTTTTGAGCTGCGGTTTCTCTTCAACTGCCACTTTTTCATTCGCAGCCACAAACTCCCACTATATTACAATTCTACGACGCAGAATGATGGTGTTGCTACTCGAAGCGAAAAGGCGGCAGCAACAACAGTGTGGACAAAAACGATGAGCAACAACGACGATGCGGCCGAGCTCGCGCACGTAGAGCAGGAGCTGCAGAGCATAGAGCAGGAGCTCGCGTCGTTGTTGCGCCGCCAGCGCTACCTCTTCGAGAGGAAGCAGGAGCTGCAGGAGAACCTGTCGCTGGTGGAAGTCTATGGAGAGAGAGTAGCCGAACAGGACTGGAAGGCAGACTTCCCCTGGTCAGATCGCGTTCAAACGCTGTTAAAGAAGCAGGTGCAAGCATGTTGAGGTTGCTGTAGGGGGAATCTGCGTCGCTGTCGTACACATTATGGAATGTGATTTTGTACGTTCGTCTACGTGTGTCGTTGCAGTTCCACCTGAAATCATTTCGGTCGGTGCAAGAAGAAGTGATCAATGCGACGCTGTCCAAGCGCGACACGTTTGTGATCATGCGCTCGGGCGGTGGGAAAAGCCTTTGCTACCAGCTTCCAGCGCTATACCATGAAGTATGGCAGTATTTGCTTTTACGGAAAGCATCATGTTGGTGCTCACTCGTATTACTGATCTTTTTAGAATGCTGGATTTACAGTGGTCATTTCGCCACTCATTTCACTCATCCAAGATCAGGTTCGTAATTCGCGCAACACTTTATGCTTTTTTTTTAGTAAGCGATGGTACTTGCAGGTTTCGGTGTTGCGTTTTGCTTGTGCAGGTTATGCTCTTCAACAATATCGCTGGCGATGGAGCAGCGCGTGAGCTTTGCGGAGACCAATCGCGTGCGGAAGCATCCGCAATCCACAAGGAGCTCATAGATCCACAGAGCAAGTTGAAGATTCTACTGGTGACGCCAGAGAAGATCATCAAAAGCAAGCTACTGATGTCACGCCTGGAAAAGGTGTATCAAGCTGGACGGCTTCTTCGCTTCGTGATCGATGAGGCGCACTGCTGCAGCCAGTGGGGGCATGATTTCCGAAGTGTGCGTTGCCTAGCGAACTTTATCGCCGTATTCCCTCGCCTCGAAAGAAAACTTACCATATGTGCTACCCACTTGTAGGACTATTCCAAGCTTGGCATCCTGAAAAGACAGTTTCCGACGGTGCCGGTTTTGGCTCTTACTGCGACCGCGACGCCGCATCTTGTATCTGACGTCAAGTCCATTCTGGAAATACCAAACTGCGTATTCTTTCGCACGTCTTTTTTCAGGAAGAATCTGTTCTACGAGGTGTGGGCTTTATCTGCTTTGTTGTGCAGATTGATCAGCGCTGACTGTGCTGACATTTTTTTTTTCATGTTGTTATTTTGTCCAATTGGCAGGTTCTTGAGAAGCCCGCAAAGGACGAAACAGCGATGGACACCTTGGTGACACTTGTCAAGTCGTTCTCACCTACCGACACTGGAATCGTGTACTGCCTCACAAGAAAGGAAACGGAGCAAGTGGCTGCAGAACTTTGCAAGCACAACATCCACGCCGCGTGCTATCATGCGTACATGGAGGACAAAGAGCAGACTCACCAGTCCTGGGTTCATGACCGTCTCCAAGTTGTGGTTGCGACGATTGCCTTTGGGCTTGGAATCAACAAGCCTGGTGTGCGCTTTGTTATTCACTTCACACTGTCAAAGGTGAGTGCTTAGATACGCTTTGAAATACGGTGGCTTTGGCGTCTAACGCGTTTGGTGCTGTAGTCTATGGAAGGCTATTACCAAGAATCTGGGCGAGCTGGTCGCGACGGGAACGCTGCTCGATGCGTCTTGATGTACAAAGCATCAGACGTTATTCGAGTCAGCAATATTGTGCACGCTGAAACGGGAGGAATACGAAATCTGAGGCTCATGGTTGAGTACGGCGAGGATCAAGAGCACTGCAGACATGGTATCATGGCGAAATATTTCGAGTAAGTGGTCATTTCATATTCCGTATTTTCACACTCTCAATGTTATTACTAATACGCCAGTGTAAATGCATGAAGAGAGGACTTTGATCGCACGACGATGTGTGAAAAGACTTGCGACAATTGCAAGCAAGGTGACGCTGAAGTCGTCGACGTCGACTACACTGAACATTCCAAGGCGATCGTTAGTGTTGTGACTGAAGCAAAGCGCATGTAAGTACCAACCAAAATCCGACTTGTTGACGAGGGCATGCCTGTGATGCTTACTTCTTCTGCTGTTGATTCGAAGGGAGAGACGTTTGACGATGAAGCAGCTGGTCGACGAGCTCAGATCGAAAAAAGTCGTGCAAGAATGGACCGATCTGGAGCCTTCATTGGCGACAATCACTCGGGACCAGTGCGATCGTCTGATAATCAATCTGCTCATCAAGTGAGTTCACTGCTCGGTCTTGCAAGGACAAGGTCGAAATTGGCGTTAACGAGTGACTTACTCTGTGTGTGTTGCTCTGGATGCCAAAGAAACGTGCTACAGCCAGAGATCAGCTACACCGCGTACAACACGATCTGCTACCTTGTCGCAGGTCCTTCCCATCGCCGACTGGCTTCCAATCAGCTCCAGATCGTGCTCAAGCAGTCAGTATCTCCTGCAGCCACGCCGTCAGCAACCCCGCGACCTCGCAACGTCGCCAAGCAAAAGAAGCGGAAGCTCGCTGAGCCCAAGATCATAGACATCAGTGACAGCGACTAAATAATTGTCAATAGTTGTTGGCGTTTCCGAAACAATTCATTTGCGAACTACATGGTGTATCATCCATCCCGTGTTCTATGGGTAATTGGGTGAAATGGGTGGTTACCAAACAACCCATGAGTGACGCTGTGGCATCACCATGGGTCCCTTGAGCACGGGTCGGGTGGGTCTGACTTCCTAACGACGTAAACAAACCTGCAAGCCGCTCAGGTTGAACCTGACCAACCTCCCCCTTCCTGCAGCACGCACACAAGCAAATAGGCACACGAGAGAGAGCAGCAATGGCAGGCGGACGCAAGGTCGTGATCGGCGGCAACTGGAAATGCGTACGTCTCCGTCACGGCACGCCGTCTCCTACAAAGCTCTACTATACGCCATGGGCTGACCCCGTTGTGCTGCTGCTTGTGCAACTTAGAATGGCACGAAGCAATCGGTGCGGGAGCTGATCGCGGTGCTCAACAAGGCCGAGGTGAACACGGCGCAGGTGGAAGTGATCGTCGCGCCGCCGGCGCTGCACCTGCAGCTCGCGCAGGGTTTGGTCCAGAAGAACATCAGCGTGAGCGCGCAGAACGTGAGTCTGACGGGCGTGGGCGCGTACACGGGCGAGATCGCGGCCGAGCAATTGCTTGGTGCGTTTTGTTTGATACTGATGACGTGTGTGTGTGAAAGCACAGCAAAGGAGGTTCATGACGTTTGCTATGGTGTGTGTATGGGTAGATTTCGGCCTCACGTGGACGATCACGGGCCACTCGGAGCGTCGCGCGTACTGTGGCGAGACGGACGAAATCGTCGCGAAGAAGACCAAGCGCGCTCTGGACCTCGGCTTGAAGGTGATCTTCTGCATCGGCGAGACGCTGGAGCAGCGCAAGGCAAACCAGACGCTCGAAGTGCTCAAGCGCCAGACTCGGGCGCTCGCGAGCATCATCAGCGACAAGGACTGGGACCGCGTCGTGATCGCGTACGAACCAGTGTGGGCGATCGGAACCGGCGTCGTCGCGACGCCAGCGCAGGCCCAAGAAGCGCACAAGAACCTCCGTGACTGGATCGCGAGCAAGGTGTCGGCGACAGTGGCCCAAAAGGTGCGCATCATCTACGGCGGCTCGGTGAACAGCGGCAACTGCGCGGAGCTCATCGCGCTCAAAGACGTCGACGGCTTCCTCGTCGGCGGCGCGTCCCTCAAGCCTGAGTTCAACACGATTATCCGAAGCGCATTGTAAGAAAGAAAGGAGGCGTGGGGTGAGGAGACAGCATGTAGCAAGATGTCGAAGAGAAATCCAAAGGTTCAAACTTGCGTTGCATTTGCTGGGTCTTGGGTGCAAATGCTGTTTGCTACTGTTTGTTCATGCGACCAGGGTCTTGTTCTGCAATGCTCCAGTCCGCATCATGTGAGTAGTTGTCTGACGTCAAAACCGAGCGCCATGATGAGATTGAGGCGCAATTTCTTCGGATACGCGTTGATGGCTACAAATATAGCGCATCGGTTCATTCTGACAAAGATGCGCAGAGTTCAAAATTAGCGCCATGCCGCCTATGAAAAGCAATGCGTAGCGTTGCACTCGAAACCTTCAAGTGAGGGACCGTGCTCGCCGCGAGGAGAGTCCCTGAATCGACCTTGTCATCACCATGGAGACGGCCAAGAAACCCAGGAAGCGCGAGAAGAAAGTGCGTATCAACATGATGCTGTGCAAGCACGAAGTCGTGCGCAAGATCGCGCGCGGCCGCGGGTGGCAGATGGTCACGGACGAGAACGACAAAGCCGGCATCAGCTCGTGCAACATCCACTGGATCGACGTGCTCGACTTCGCCAACACGTTCAAGATCTTGCTGCAGTACCAGAAGGTGAACCATTTCCCGGGCATGTCGAATCTGGCGCGCAAATCCAAGCTCGCGCGTAACTTTGAGCGCATGAAGAAGCTGTTTCCCGACGAATACGATTTCTGTCCCAAGACATGGATCCTCCCGTTTGATTTCCACGACTTTCAGACCCATTTCAACGCCGACGGCGTGAGTCAAAAGACGTTCATCATCAAGCCCGACCATTCCTGTCAGGGACGAGGCGTGTTCCTCACGCGCAACATGAGCCAGATCAACCGCTCGGATATCCTTGTGGCGCAGCAGTACATCGCCCGCCCGCTCTTGATCGCAGGCAAGAAGTTCGACCTCCGCATCTACGTCCTCGTCACCTCGTGCGCCCCACTGCGCGTGTACTTGTTCAAGGACGGCCTCGTGCGCATGTGCACTGCTGACTACGTGGCGCCAAATGCAGAAAACATGGAGCAACGGTTCGTGCACCTGACCAACTACGCAGTGAACAAGCACTCGAACAACTTCGAATCCAACAAGAACGCGACGGAAGACGGCAACGGCAGCAAACGGTCATTGCGCTGGTTCTTCGCGTGGCTCAAAGAGAGTTACGAGGAGCACCGCGTGGATGCGCTGTGGAAGAAGATCGGCGACATCTGCCTCAAGTCCATTCTCGCGGTGCAGCCAACGCTTGCGCAGGAGTATCGGTCCACGTTCGCGAAGAATCTGCGCAAATCCGTGTACTCAGCACCTCCAGGCGGGCCGTCTCAACACGTGTACAACAGCAGTGACGTTGAGGTGCGACCAGCGAGTGCAAGTGAAACGAGCACTAGGCCTTCTTCGTGTCCTGACTCAGCAGCAACACCTTCATCGTCGTCCTTTTCCATCCTGGGCATGGACGTCTTGGTCGATGAGAGTCTTAAAGCGTGGCTGCCTGAGGTGAATCACCTGTCGAGCTTCGGCTGCGACTCGCCGCTTGATTGGAACATCAAAGAGCGACTCATCTCGCAGACCTTCGACATTCTCAACATCTCCTCTGAGGACAAAGACCGCTACGATGCCGAGCAGGCTCGATCCACGCAAGTGCGGCTGTATGGTGCCTCGGCTGCCAATGCCAGCACGAACGGCCCCAGCGACAACCAGCTCCCCGAGATTCATTCGACAGCAGGCATCAGCAAACACGAGCAGCAGCCAGAACAGCACGACAAGCAACCTTCTTTGTCCCCGCAGAAAGCAGGCAACGGCTATCAGAACCTCAGCGAAGAGAGTCTACGCGATGCGCTCACAGGGTACTATGCCGAGTTCAACTCTGATCGTCTCAAAGACCTCGACAAGATTGTCGCCAAGTACCTTCACGCGCAAGAAGAACTGAACCGGAACCTACAGCAAAAGTACGGCAAATCCATCAGCGACTTCGTGACGAAAGGTTCGCGAGGAGGACCGAAAAGCACAACGATACCTGAGGACGACCTCGCAGATGCTACGCCGCTCGTTGACTTTTCGCTCTTGTATCCGACCACCACGTCCTCGGCGTTGCTCGCGCACTGCAAGTACCGGGAAATGCTGGACGCCTTACAGCAGCACATGAACGAACAGCAGATGCGCTTTTCCGCGCCGTTGCAGCACCGTAAGCAGAGCGAGGGCGAAGGCGGCATCTCGTTGCCTCCGCTCAAAGGCGCACAGAAGAAAAACGAGCTGGATGGCGGTCGCGACTGCTTTGGCTTCACGGGCACGGACAAGGCGAAATGGCTTGGCGGAATGGGCGAGAACCCATGGCCGTGCCTGGCCCCATGCAGATTGCTGCAGCGCACCCGCATGATGATGGGCCACTCGAGCCAAAAGCTGTCCGTCAAGCCGCCGACGCCACCCGAGGCCATGCCGAAGAGCAAGAAGGAGCAGATCAACTACGGTCTCCAGTACCGCGAACGGCTCGCGACGCTGAAGCACAAGCCGACGGTCGCGATGTCCCAGATCTCCTTTGGCTGCTTTGACTGACCTACTCAAGCAGCACCAAGACTGCGACAACTACGGGGAATGGCACACCAAGTGTTTCATAGCAGAGATTGTTGCACACGACACTTACATTAACAAGATAAAGACATCCAACCTTACGCGTTTTCTGCTGACGATTTCTCGCATGCTACTTCGCTCGTAGCAGGCAATGCAGCGTCAGGGCATTACGCCACGGAGCTCCGTCGCGAGGAGCCTGGCTGGTCCTCGATCTCCTCCCATGTGTAGCCGACCACCTTCTCCACGAACTCGTCCGACCAGGTCTTCTCCTCCTGCGGCGTCTCTCGCTCCTTGAACACAATGCTGCACGTCTTGCACACGCGCTTCATCTTGGCGTCGTCGCCAAGGTGCAGCTTCTTCGACGCGCGGCCGTCTTCTTTCTCAAACGTCTTGGGGAACTTTTCACTCTCAACCGAGATGTGCGAGCACTGGCCGCAGCAAATTCGGCCACAGTGGCGGCAGTGATGGCGTCGGATGCCGATGTTGAAGCGGTTAAACTTGCGCGAGCACAGCATGCAGCTCTTGCGCTCGTCGTCCGGGACCCACACGGGCGGGTACGAGATCTTGCTGAACAGCTGGCGCAGCACCTTGCGGTTCACTTTGTCAAACACCATCTTGTCGTTCTCGTCCTTGATGTCGAGACGCGCGCCGTAGCGCACGAGGCGGTACGCGATCTCGTAGAGCGACATGTCCACGGCTTTGTGGACCAACGTGCTCGTGTCCAGGAGCGCGTTCGGGTCCGACTTGTGCTGCAGCAGCATCTCGGCGATCAGCGGCTCGTCTCGCCGACACGTCAAGATGTGCACGCCCAACGGCGTCTGGTTGCGCGAGTTGACCGACGCCACGGACGCGCCCTGCTCCAGCAGAAACTTGGTTATGCGCCTCGACTTCGCGGCCGCCAAGTGCAGCGGCGTGTTCTGGCGGTTGTCGACGCTGCCCAAGAGGACCTTGCGCGTCTTTTTTGACTGACACAGCAGCTTCACGATCGCAAACTGGCCAAAGCGCACGGCGATGTGCAGCGCCGATTGGCCGTGGACTGGATCGCGCTGCGTGAAGTCGCTCGTCGCGTCCTGGACGGACGCTTTCATCAGCATCGTGTTGCCTGTTCGCGCGGCCTTGAGGAAATCCGCGAGTCCGTCTTCCGAAGGACGTGGGCCGCCGGAATTACTGAACACTGACGTGCGGCTGCTCGAGAGAAGCTCGACAGGGTCCGAGAAGGTAGCGAGACTGTCTCGGGTCAGCAGGTTGCTCTTCATGTCGTTCGAGTTCAGGTCGCTGGGGCGATACCGCATCATACTCTCGCGGTATCCGTGTGCGGCGTTCTTTCCGCCATAGTCCAAGGATTCACGGATGTCGAGCGAAACGGACCCACGCCCAGAAGCAGGAGCAGCAAGTCGGTGTCTGTGCGCACCGCTCTTTCGACCAGCGTCCATGGAAGCGCGGATGTCGAGCGAGACGGACGCACGGCCAGAAGAGGGAGGCGACGTGATCGGCGACGAAAGCGAGCCATTTGGACTCCGCCGTTGTAGCGACGGACGCTGCTTGCTGCTTCGGGAATGGCGCATGGGCACGGGGATTTGGACCGAGCGACGCTGCTGCATCTGCGGCTGCGTCGGCGGGAAATAGTCCTCGTCGTCGACGTCGTTGTGTGGAGACGCCGGGTTGCTCGACGCGCCAGTCTCGGTCGACGTCATGGACGACGCCGAGTGTTTCTTCAGGATCGCCGTCGACAGCGCGGGCTGCAGACTGCCGCGCAGCGCAGTGTACCACGCCGGGCCGTCGGACACATCATCGTCGTCGTCGCCACTGAAGCGGTTCGCGACCTGCCGCTGCTGCGGCGCACTGGGGTTCGCGAGCCCCTCGTGGTACGGCTGGTACTCTGCGGATGCGCGCTGGTCCGCCATGCTGGATCAGTCAAATAGCCGCGCTGCTGCGGACGCGTGCTCTTGGAGAATGAACGGAACTCGCCGCTGTTTTTTGTGAATTCGATCCAGCGCCTGACGAACGCGCAATGCATCCGCTCTTACCGCAGACGCGCACTGTGCCGGTCAGAAACGCCGCGCGTCCGGCAGAAAGAGCGACAGATTGAGAGAGAGAAGCGTGTCCGCTTGCTGGCTCCTCAATCAGCTCATTCGACATCCTTTACGCGCTCTTGCCAGCTGGAGTGTGGCTGCATACTGTACTGCTGCGCAACGTTCACTGAATCTCTCCAGCTGTTTCAGCCAATCATAACCTATAATTATCTCTTTTCAGCCAATCGCAAGCCGTACATTCCATGTTGGAGTGATTGTTTCTGACTCGATTTCTACGACGGCTATAGCAAAGATCGCCGCGCTCGGTCGGTCGAAGTGTAAAGACGCGCGCCGACAACGAACGCGCTGGCGCGGCTCTGGACGCTGCGGCATAATCAAACGCGCAGGTGGCATCAGCCACGTGTTGCTGCCGACAATGGGAGCATTGCGGGCTTACTGACGTCGTGGGCTCTGCTCGCGCGACAGGATCAGTTGGAGTCCCGACGAGCTGTCGAAACAAAGCGAATTGCGAGCTACTACTGCCATTACAGCGCGTATGACACGTTCAAGATGGTGGAGATGACGGCACGCTGGGTCTGGGTGGAGTGATAACCGCGACCAACGCTCGCTTAATTGAAGTGCAAGCTCCTACCACGCCGCTTCAAGAGCTGCGTTGCGCCGCGGGAGACGATGCGCACGCCCGGATGATGTCCAGATGCATAGCATAGAAACTCGCATCCTCCACGCATGGATGTCGCACCAGCAGAGCCTGCCGCGTCTTCTTCTGTTGGTAATCTGGTACCAATCGGCGCCATGAGCGTGCCGGAATGGCGGACGTCGCGCAATTGCCTTCGTGCAGCGCATCACCAGTTAGCTCATAATAGGAACTGATGTGTGTGTGTGTGGTCGTCGGTATCGTAAAGACGACGCAAGACCCTCGGACGCTGCAACAACGAGTGTGATCAGATCGGTACGTGACACACGGCGCGCTGGCCAGTAATGCGTAAAAGCGTTGCTATACATAACGTTAAAAGATTCTATGTCTCCGATCGAGATCCCTGGCATGCGCAGCATTGATAAGTTGCTTACTGCGAGTCAATATTCGCAGAAGCGATTTGTCTATTCCTGCTGCTCCTCGGTTTGGGCGACCGCAACCTGCTTCTTGCCCTCCAGGTGCGCCAACACTTGCGCCAACTGGAACTTCACTTCGTCGTTCATCTGCGCAATACACAAGAAAAGAAAGTAAACACACAACTCCGTCAGCGCATTGCATGTTCGCGCAGCATTGCGCTTTGCGAGACGCTAGCGGGTGGATGGCCACCGCATTCTACAGCTGCGGGGGAACCAACACGCGCTCGCAAGAAAAAAAGAAGAAGAAGCGCAGAGTAGCAATACGCCAGCGCACCATGAGGTCGGCATTCTCCTCCTCTTCCTTGGCGTCCACGAACTTCTTGAGGATCTTCGCCGCGCTTTTCTCACTGATCGTCTTGGCGCCCAACACGTCCATTGCTTCCTGCGTCTGTGTGTGTGTGTGTGGCTTTTTGGAAAATGACTGACTGGCAAAGGTCGGGATCAGACATGGACTCAGGTGAGCTGAGTCCACTATCGGTTATCAACCTGATTCGGCACATCCGAACATGCTCGCCATGCTGACGACGTGGCTCTGGGACGAGTTCCGGTGGCCGCCATGGGCGTCGACGTCCTGCGTGGTGCTTCTTCTCGCGCTCCTGCTGCTGCACGCTGCCGATCGCGCCGTGTCGCCGCGGGCAAAGGCCGCGGACGCAGCATCAGCGTCGCCGCATAAGGATAAGAGCAACGCACAGGATGCCGCGGCGTTCAAGCGCTTCCGTTGGCAATATTTGACTGTGTACTTTCTCGTCATGTTTGCCGACTGGCTGCAGGGAACGCACATGTACAGCCTCTATCAAGTACGTTCCGGCTGTGTGTGTGTATACTTTGTGCTCTATACTGTGGCGTTCACTCAGCCAGCGCGCGCGCGATGGCTGTGCTCGCGATGGATGACCACTAGAGCTATGGAGTAAACGTCGGCGCGTTGTTCCTGACCGGGTTCCTGTCGTCGGCCGTGTTTGGGAGCTTCGTTGGGCCCATTGTGGACCGCTGCGGCAGACGCCACGCGTGCCTGGTCTACTGCGCGCTGGAGGTGAGTGCGGCGCGAGACGACGACAATCGAGATGAGGCCTCGTCGACTGACTCGGTTTCGTCTGGTAGATCCTCATCAATCTGCTGGAGAACGTGCCCGACATGACGGTGCTGCTCATTGGACGCGTGCTGGGCGGGATCTCGACGTCGCTGCTCTTTTCCGCCTTTGAGAGCTGGATGGTCACGGAGCACCGAGCGAGAGGTCAAACAGGCGCTTGCCACGCTGCGGGGAGAAAAAATGCGCGTGATGAGCTGATATTGGGCTCTTGGGCTGCCGTGTAGGCTTTGCGGAAGAGCTGATCCCCACGACGTTTGCAATCGCGTCGGAAGGGAATGGGATCCTCGCTGTGCTCGCGGGCTTCGTGGCGCAAGCTGCCGCCGATGCGTTTGGAGAGATCGGTCCGTTCCGCCTCGCAGTTGCCGTGACGACGCTCGCTGGCGCATTCGTGTGCTCCTGGACCGAAAACTATGGCTCCACGACGAGAAATGGCGACGAGAGTAGCGAGAAGATATCGTCGTCACCCTCTGCTGAAGAAGAGGAAGCAAACGCGCAGCTGGACGCTGATGCGTATGCGTTGGGATTGTGCTATTCGCTCTTTGACGGCGCGATGTTTGTTTTCGGTAAGATGGGTGAGGAAAGGGCATCGATATTCGCGCAGTAGGCAGCCTAACGGCTGTGTTCTTGCTTTGTCTATGCTATGGCTTGCGCCCGCAGTGTTTTTGTGGTACCCGACCTTGGAAGCCGTCGTGCCCGACGGCATCCTCCCAAGCGGCCTTGTGTTCTCCAGCTTCATGCTGTGCATCGCGATCGGCGGGAAACTCTTCGACCAGATCAGCCGCACTGCGCTGAGCGGTGAGCTCCTTGCGTCGCTCTTGTGCGCAGTCTCAGTGCTCGTGTTGCTTATCCCCACAGCAACAGACTCATTCATGTGGATTCTCGGCGCGTTCTTCATTTTCGAGGTATGGCCCTATGATTTGGCTCCGCTGCGCCGCCTCACTGGCTGATCTCGTTCTTGTGTTTGCTATCTTTTTCAGCTGGCGATTGGAGCGTTTGCGCCTTGCTGTGGCACGCTGCGTACGCGCTATTTCCCCACCAGCGGTCTGAGCACGACACTCGGACTCTTTCGGCTGCCCACCAACGTCCTCGTGGTCGTCGGGACGGGGGGAGCGAGTCGCTTCACGACGGACGAGCTCTTCGGCGGGTGCAGCGTTGTGCTTCTGCTCTCCACATTGTGCGCGGTAAAGCTGTACTGGTCGTCTTTAGCTGCCGCATCCAGCAAAAAGGCGAAAACCAACTGAAAAGGGCAACGATTCGATAGACCGCAGCTACGTTGTGCTCCCCAACAAAAATAGTATCTTCCGGTTAAGGCGGGTTACGACGCCTTGTTCTTGATGTAGAGGTAAAAAAGAATGAGGAGAAGCTACAGAACCAAAGACACGACAGAAAAGAGAGAGAGAAAAAAGAAGCGGTTTACGCATGAGTGCACGGCTCATAGCGTTAAAATCCCGCACAAGCCGGCATCATCCGTACCACAATGATGACGCCGATTGCGATCATCATCTTCACGTTCTGGAGCCACAGGTGTCGTCGAAGGTTCTTGCTCGTTTGCGCAAATGCCGCCGATTGCGAACTGACAACGCATTGACTCATTCTAAGCAAGACTCGCACGCCTCCTACACACCAACAGCTCCATTCATTGTATGTAAAACACTCACCTGAGCTGTTCAGACTTGTCCACCAGGAGCTCGATCTTGTCTCCGCGCTCCAGCACCTTGCCTGCATCGCAAGAGAGAAGCCATTAGCACTTCGCATGGCCCAAGAAAAAAAGCCCGCGTGTGCGAGAGCTGCGCCGCATCACGCACTAATGTTTTGCTGCACGTTGTCCTTGACGTTGTCCAGATCTTTCTTGAGCGCCTGCAGCTTTTCCGCGCCTTTCGCGGACGAGTACGTTTCCTACGCATGCATGCGGGTTTCCCACAACGTGAGACTCCATATATGTGTCGACTGCTTAAAGCAAAGCACTCGACGCACCATTTGCTTCTTGAGCGTTGGCGCAAAGTCGCGGTTCATGTCCAACTTGAGCTTGGTGGCTTTGCCTCGAATCCCAAACTCATTGTCGAAGAGCTGGTTGATGTGCTTCAAGAACAGCGCCGCCGAGCTACCGCCATCACATGCGTCCATTAGTTGAGTTGGCGCTTGCTCGTGATAACACCATCGACAAACAAACAATGCTTCCGCTACCTTTTCCCGAACGCGTCGTTGGTCACGCAGATGTACACGACCTCGCTCTCAACGCGGTAGCTGTACGTCTTGCCGTCAAAGTCGACCGACTCGACCGAGAACTCGTCGAAGTTGAGCTTCTTGAGCAGCTTCTGCGCCACGTCGTTCATCTTCTTGTCGCCGCCGTTGCTGTACTCGGCCAGTGGGCAGTGCTTGTTCGCGATCAGGCAGTAGTAGATCGTCATGCTCTCGACGGCGACGCTGGCGACGCGCAGCAGGAAGGAATGGGCCGGTCGACGGATGGCGTCCTCGCACGTGTTCTCTTTTCGCCGCGGAAAAATAAATAATTCTCGACACCTTGTTTGGCCAAAACGGTGTGTGTGTGTGTGTCGAAAATGGGAGAGGTGGAAGATTGTGACATCGGTGGGTGCGACCTGTCGAAAAGGGTTCGTTGACCGACTTGTCAATATACCGAGGCTGTCGGAAACGGCAATGGATACACTCACTCACATGGGTACAGTGGCTCGCCCACCATCGCGAAGAGCTCCATGCGCGCGCAACATCGCTCCTGGTGTGTGTGCGTGGACAATGCGACCGAAAGCGTCATCGTCATTGCGCTGCTTAGTATGCGCAGCAGTACCTCAGCGATAATTCAGGTTTGGTCGGGGTTTCGACCAATAGTGGACTGGCTGAAACGGCGCCGCGATCTTTGGCGCGCATGACACTCCGGCGCACTCCGCACGGGTGTTTGATGCGGAACCAGAGAGCCGCGGGCGCCAGCATCGCTTGTCTGCAGCGATGAACGTCGACGAGGAGCTGCGGCACTCGTACGCGGCCAAGCCCCGGGCCGTGCAGACCACGCGGTCTAAGCTGGCAGCGTAAGTGCGCTTGCTCCACTCTGTGCAAAGATCAAGATGCGATTGGTTGACATGCGCGTACTCAAATGGCAGGAAGATCATGCCGCCGAACATCATGCACGACCCGCGCGTCGTCCGCGGGAGCATGTTCGCAGGCGTACATACCGGCGCTAGCCACAGCAGCTAACTGCCCGCACTTACTTCCTCATGTCGCGTGTGCGTTGATGCTGCTGCGAGCAGCAACCGATACCTCCGGGCAGACGAGACAGTGGAGCGCGAGAGCGAGGGAAAAAGCGCAAGCCAAGCACGGCGGCGAAGAAGAAAGCATCGAGCATCTACGAAGCGCAAAAGCTCGCGTCCTACACGTGTACACTCTCCTCTGCTGCGAATAGCTGGACGTCACTGGAAGCGCGCTCATTTTCT
The DNA here is from genome assembly GCA_023335675.1 of Globisporangium solare. Lineage (NCBI taxonomy): Eukaryota > Oomycota > Peronosporomycetes > Pythiales > Pythiaceae > Globisporangium > Globisporangium solare. The sequence goes on along the minus strand of JAADVP010000367.1, from coordinate 2,965 downwards.
CCATTGCTTATTGCCTTGTGCAGTTACGCCGTTTTCGCTGGAAGCAAACCTCGTCGAGCAACTCCCAGTCGTGCCGGGGCGTGACTCCGGCAGCCAAACCGACGCGTTCAGCGTCCGCAAGAGCACAAACCAGAAGGGTGCAACGGCAGACGGCGCTTTCCAGCGACCGAAAGTCGGCGTGGACCCGTCAACCCAGGTACCGAACAACCCATGTCTCTATTTCCTGCAAACTTGCTGCCGCGTAAAGAGTCTCATCGGATGCACTTGGTCGGCGCCTTTTGGCTGTGTGCAGATCGAAGACTCCGACAAGCTGTTCGATTTTGACGTGGAGGTGCGGCCGCTGTTGAATGTGCTCGTGAGCAAGACGATCGCGCAGGCGCTCGCCGAGGTGAAGGAGGAGCAGGAGATGACGAACATCTAGAGAGAGCGCGAACTGCTGCGCGCGCCGACCGCGAGCTGGAGGCCAAGGCGAAGGAGGCATACCGCATGAAAGCCGAGGCGACGCACGCGAACGAGCTCAAGCGACAGCGGCGCAAGGTACTGGCGGAGAAAATGCTCGCCTGGCAGTTTGCGCATCGGGCGCTCGTGTCGCAGGTGATAGAGGGCGCGACGGCGTTCCTAGAGAAGACGGGTGTGTTCTACAACCCGCTGCATCGCGAGCTGTCACATTGGCTTGCCGAGGACGTGTACGAAGGAGCAGACGCAAAAGTGCGCTTGCATCTGCTTTCGGCCCAGCTTCTCGACGGTACTGTGACTCGATGGGATTTTTGCTAGACGCCGGGAAAATTGCTTAACGGTGGTCGTGTGACTCGCTAGACATCCTGGTCAATAGCTTACGGCAGCAAACGATCCTCACGCAGCCGCTGCGCAACGAGAGCGAAGCCATGGTGCGTCTTCTGCTGCGAGACCCGCTTTCGTGTCCAGTTGCCGGGACTTCAGCAGCAGAAGAAAAAGGAGAAGGAGCGACACAACGCGAGATCCGAGTCATCGGGCCGATTCTTCTCTCCAGACAAGATCGGCTGGACACGATAGAGCAGAAGGTGCAGGTAAGCTCGTTGCTTTGGCGCTTGGACAAATTGTGGAACGGATAACTCACTTGAAGGACGGTGTTGGCTGGAGGCGTGGATAGCGGAGCATGTCGGTAGCGACGTCCAAGTGCCGGGCGGAGGCTACCTCTCGGCGCTCAACCTCACAGACACCATGTAGCTAGCTACCAGCAGCACCCAATACCAACTATTTTACTGCTCGCATGCTTTGCTTCTTGTATTTGAGTATCGCGGTGTAGTGGGATCTCACACCCGATTAAATGGAATGTGGTTCATTCTACCTTTCCGAAACAGCGGTTGCTGCGGTCGAGTTGCTGGCCTATGGTACATGCTGGAGCTTGGCTGCGTGTGCGTGCTCAATCTAACCTCTGCTGCGCACTGCCGTCGTGCTCGTCCTTGTGTGGACAATGGTGCCGCCGCTGGGCTTAGTCATCGGATGTTTCTTTGTACATCATCCATTCTTTCTGCTCCAGCCGCCCCGGCGTGATCTTGAGGATGCGCTCGGGCGCGACGTGGTCTTCGATTTCGTCCTCGCCGTCGTCCGCACTTGCGCCGCCTCCAAACCGCACGCGGAATGAGCCGTCGTCATTTTTCGCGAGCGCCGTCGCTTCATAGTACAATCTCGACCCTTTTTCCTGCACTTTGACAATGTCGCCGTCCTCGATCTCGCTCCAGCATGCGATCCGCTGGGCGTCGGCGAGCGCGATTTCGTTCACGATTTCCACATTGGACACTTGGACGCTGCACAACGTGTCTTGAATATCCGCGACAATCTACGCCCCACACCCACAAAACACACACAATACTCCCAACGTTACTTGCACAAAAAAAACAATCGCCACACAGCAGCGCAGAATGCATCGTACCCCGATCACTCGCTTCGGGTGGCCGGGAATGTGAATCGTCACGACATCGCCAATCACGAGCTAAAACACGCATCAGCAACAACAACAACCACACAATCGTGCATAAAAATCTCCCTCTTCTCGCGCCATGAGCCACCCATTTCCCTCTGCTCATGTCGTGCTCAGCGCTCGTGCACCAAATAGACAAAAATCAAGCAAACAAAGCACACACCGCGTACCTTTCCCGGCGAATTGGTCGATGCGCCGGCGCCCATTATTTGTCTTGCTCGCGGCTGGTTCGTCTGCCAACACGCACCAACACACGGAAGGCACACGGCATCACAGAAATAGAGAGAGAGATCCACGAGCAGCGCGCACCTGCGTCTCGTTCCCGTTCTCGTCTCGGTCGATGGCGCCTGCACACACGATGGCGGCGGAACGGCGCAATGTTCATATCACGAAATGACCTTTCCTTCGTGTGTTGGTTGAAGTAGCGATTCGACTAAGTACGAGATGAACAAAAACGTCAAGTGTACCTTCGTGCAACATGGACTCCTGTGCGGGTAGGGGCCCATTTTATTGTACCGTATGTGTGGTCGGCTGGTTAGCAAGCGCGCAACTTTGTGGATTGCTAAAGATGATATGCGTCAGCGTTTGTGCCAAGCGGAACGCGTTCTGACCGTATCGACAGTCAGATGAAGGGGGAGAAATGACGCCATTGTTGCCTTTCTGGAGAAGACGAACTTTATTGCGACTGCTGACTACATGTAGCTTCAAGGACAAGGACGGACGCTTGGTCGCGCCCCTGCTGCTGCCGACAACAAGCGACAGTGGTATATAGGCGCATGTAACACAGCAGCAGCACGAGTGGTCGGACGCGCGAGCGAGGGAGCATTTGTCGCTCGCTCTCAGTGCGAGGGAGAGCCTCACGAGTCGTTGAACCCACAGCAGCTGCCTCGTCCACCCTTTCGCTCGCTTTGGAACTGTCTAACTCCATACTCTCGCCCTTTTAATATCGGACCCACTCATTTGAGTGTGGATGAGGCTGGGAGAGGGGCATGCCCCGTCCTCCTC
>JAADVP010000366.1:0-24294 GCA_023335675.1 Globisporangium solare | reverse complement strand
GGAAGATGAGCGCACCGACGACGAGCACGAGCGACGCGATGCCGAACACGACGTCCCAGCGGCCCGTGGCGGACAGGATCTTGCCGGTGACGACGTTGCCGATGATGCCCGGCAGCGTCGCGAACGTGTTGGAGACGCCCATGACGTGCGCGGCGTGGTTGGGGCCAATGTCGATCATGTTGACCCAGTACCCGGCCATGGACGCGCGGCTGCAGTAGAGCGTGAGCGAGAGCAGCGCGACGGCGCTCGGCGCGTCGGTCGCGAACCGCAGCGCGAACAGGAAGCACGCCGAGCCGACAAAGCCGATGCCGTTCATAAGCTGGCGCACGTGGAGCACACGGAAGCCACGCGCCACGAGGATGTCCGCGACGCGGCCAAACAGGATCGCGCCGACGTAGCCGCACATGTACGGCAGCGCGGCCGTGACGCCGTTTTTGCCCAAGTCCAAGTGGAGCTCCTGGCGAAAGTACAGCGGGATCCACCCGAGCAGCACGTACCAGCTGTAGTTGTAGCAAAAGTGCGCGATATAGATCGCCCACGCGGGCCGCGACGTAAGCAGCACGGACCAGTTGAGCGGCTCGTGCTCGATCGTGGTACTGCTCTGGAACTGGCGGCGGTGGTTCATCGGGTCGAGCGAGCGGTTCGCCAAGATGTAGTCCTTCTCGTCGCGCGAGATGGTCGGGTCCGTCTCGGGGTTGCTTACGCCGAAGAGCGCGAACGCGACGGCCCACACGAAGCTGAACACGCCGAAGACGATGAAAATGCGCTGCCAGCTGCTCGCCTCGAGGATCGCGGACGACAGGATGAGCGCCGTGATCGTGCCGAGGTCGCTGCCGCTCGACACGAACGCGACGAGGCGACTGCGCTCCTGCAGCGGGTACCACGCGCCCGAGAGCTGGTGCATGCAGGGGAACAAGATGCCCTCGCCGAGCCCCATGCCGGCGCGCGCCAAGAAGAGGCACCACGCGCACTTGGAGACGAAGATCGTCGAGAGATCAAAGAGCGTCCACACCACGACGCCCGTGAGCAGCACCGCCTTAGCGCCGAGCTTGGTCGCAAAGTACCCGCCGAGGATCTACGATTGTACAGCAGCAGCTTAGCGTCCATTGAGTGCAACGCATCAACTCACAAGAGCATACCTGGGTGGCCATGTACCCGTAGAAGAACGCCGAGAGCACTTCGCCCTGCTCCTCCTTCGAGTCCACGAACGACGGCAGCGCGATCCCAATGTTCGTGCCTACGCGCATACATATACATACATACAGAGAGACAGAGCGCGCGCATAACTCGCTTAGTAAATCGCAGTGCGCTTCCATCCGCGCATGCTGCGAGTGACGTACGGTCAGCGTAGCAGATGGTGGTGATCCAGAGGCAGAGCAGCGCCATCGCGTAGCGCTTGCGGCCCGCAGGCGCAGCGCCGGCGTCCGTCGCGGCAGGATGCAGCTTCATGATGCGAGGCTTCTTGCCGAATGCGGGCGGCGCAGGGAGAGCGCGCCAAAAATTGGGGTGAAGTGAAGCGTGCGTACCTCTTCATGTGGGAACTGCTGCTCTCATCATAGAGAGCATCGAATGCCAGCTGCAACTGCCTTTTCAGCGAATGAGGAGCGAGGAATCCAAATAAACTGGCCAATCAAAGCGCGTTGAGTGGCGAGGATCGTATTGGAAACAAGCCATCGATATGTGGGAATGACGCTTGCGGGAATGCAATAAATAATTACGTGGATGTATGTGCACGCGCGCATATAAAAGTACACTCGCCGACCGCCGTGGGTGCTGCGACGCGCCTATCTGCTCACAGCGACGACGGCGACGCGTCGAGCTGCAGGTCGAAGCGCAGACGCTTGAGGTCCGCGAGCGAGCGGATCTTGTGGAACGGGATGCCCAGCGCGCGGCTCACGTGCTCTTCCTCGGCACCGTCGCCGATCGCAATGAACTCAACGCGGCTCGACGCGTCCTTGTCGTCTTCGCCGCCGTATTGCTGCACGATCTGCTCGAAGCAGTGCTGCTTGTGCAGCTTCGACGAGCTGTACACGCACTCGATCGGGAAGAACGCGTCGAGCTGGTAGATCAGGCACTTGCACAACGCCGGCGCCAGCTGCGTGTTCGTGACCAGGAGGTTGACGTTCTCGTACTCGACGGCGCCTTCGTCCGCGTCGGCGTCGCGAGAGGACGGCACCACTGTCGTTTTCTTGGTGGTGAGCAGCTCCAGCACCTGACGGGCTTCGCGTAGCCAGCCCGTTGAGAACGTGTCAATAGACGCGACGAGCGCCTCGCGGATCGCAAACCATTCGCTGCGCTCGTCGCTCAGAAAGTCGACGGCGCCTTCGCGCTCGTAGATTTCTCGAATCCGTTCGTAGCGCTCCATCAGCCCAGATTGTGACGGCGCGCCGCCATTGCCGGCATCGGCGTTGGCGGCCCGACTGGCTTCTGAGTGGTGGCTCGTCGGGTCGTCAAGGCAGCGGATGTGGTCGATGTCGGCGTCATGGAGGTCGTTGAAAAAGAAATGGCGCTCGAGCATTGCGAGCAGGAACGTCATCATCTGCTCGCCTAGCTTCACGCCCAGCGCGACCTCTTTCCCGTGCTGCTGCGCGAACGTGCCCGTGTACAGCGACGCAAACAGCACGAGCGTCTCGTCGAGGTCCCAAATGAGCACGCGACGGCGCTTGCGCGGCGACAGCGCGCGCGTCTTTTTCGGCCGCACGCACGCTTCATTCGGCGTCTGTGGCTGCGTTTCCAGGCTCGCGTTGCCGTCGCTGTCGCCGTTGTAATCATTGCTGCTGCTACTTGTGTGATCCGCGCTCGATTTTTGCTTCTTCAGCGGACGCGTGTCTTGGCGCCTGCTGTCTTCGCGTTCGCGCTGGTGGCGGTCTTGGTTCACGCTCTTGCCGCCATCGCTGTTGTGCTCGCGCTTGTTGCCCCCACCGCTCGTATGCGCGAGCATGGTCGTGGTCCGATGTCCGCGGAGTAGCACGCCGACGATCGCGGTCCACGAAAAGCGCATTTGGCGCACATCGCGGCGCTGGAGCGTCTCCATGCACTCGAGTCCGAACATCACGCCGACGACGCCCACGAGACTCACACACACCACGGGGAGCACGGCCATCTGCGCCACGACGTCGTAGACCGCCTCCCAGCGGCGCGGAGCGCACGCGCGCGTGTGGCAGCGGTGCGCCGCGGCGCGCGGCAAGATCGCGATGATGGGCGTGGCCACCGTCATGCCGGACGCTTCTGGGAGCCACGGACTAAGATCGACTGGACCGCCGCGACACCTGCCGACTCGCAGCGGTACGAAGCCGCCGCGTGACGGCAGCGACGAGGCCGCGCATGGCGCTGGCTTGCGCTTTGATGTCATTGGGACGCGCCGGATGATGCAGAATGGGAGGGAACGACGAACGACGGCGGGGCGTGACGACGGCGACGACGACAGGATGGGGAGAAAGAGAACAAAGGCGCCACGGCGAAGCGCTTGCTGCTGCTGCTGGTGAAATCGCAACTGGAGCGAGAATAAACACCCCGATGCGCGCGATGACGCGCCGCGAATATGGAGGAAGACGGCTGCGGCCAGCGGCGCATGCATGCGTTCCATCGAACGGTAGGTCCCTCTTGACGATCACGTGAGACCTCTGTAAAATAGTTGTTAGACAGAACTGTGCTGCCACAATACCTGTTTATATTGGATTCAAGTGAGAGTAGAGAGGGTTCTCCAGGCAGAAGATGACAGGCGGGACGTCATTTCCGCCATTCACATCAGCCCAGAGCCAGGCCGCTGCTGTTCTGTCGCCCGCCGTTTCGGCTAAACGACTACTTCAACCCTCTCTTTACGAACATATGACAATCCGTATGGTCATATTTTGTATCTACTTTGGTAATGTGTCGTCAATTGAATGCCCCTAAACCAAGGTACTAATTCGATGGAACGCCGCCTCGGTTGGTCACTCGGAATGGAACAAGGGACCGGTGACTTTACCGCCGACGATTGGCTCCAACGGCCGCGCAAGATCGCCGTCCCTTCACTCGCACGGATGGCTTCTGCCAAGATGGGACCGAGCCGTTTGATTCAAGGACCTTGAAGAGTTGCTCTTTGAACAAGTGTATTTGGTTGTTGCTTCTTGCACAAAGTGCGGCAATGCATGGACTCCGCAGCAAAAAGCAACTTGCCCGTGCGGCTTATTCGTCGTCGTCATGCAGCTGTGGACATGTGAGACAGACCCAAATAAAAAAAAAAGCGTGAGAAAGCGAGCCACGTGCAACCATCGTGCGCCGTGCGTGATGCCATGCGCGTCAGAGAATGAAGCGTTGTGAGGAATTACGTACTGCGTGGGCGACTTGGATCCAGTGCTGCAAAGTGGTCGGCAGATGCGCGTGCTCGGCCGTGTTGTTGCCGGGCACGTCCCTGCCAAAGCAAAACAATCGCATCGTGACCATCCCGTCGTTAGCTCATGACTCATCAGCATGCGCAGCCGCCTGTTGCGCTCTGCGCTGTTATACACGCGAGTATGTACCAGTATGTGAGCTCGTCAAAGTGATGGTCGATTTCCCACATCTTGCCTTCGTCGTCGGGGTGCGTCATGCCGCTGTCTTCTAACACCAGACCTGCCAAACCATCGCCACCACGCAATGAGCAGTCCGTCACCCATGCGCCACCAACGAAGCCATACCATAGCACGCACCTTGGTATCCTAACGGGCGCAATGCGAGCTTCTCGCCCTGCAGCTGGATGCCGCGGAACTCGGCGCGCCATGCGCGCTGCGGGTGTGCGGTCAGCTTTGTCACGTCCTGCACATGGTCGGCGGCCGTGAGCGCCTCGGGCCGGAAGTAGTTCTTGACGGGCGCCTTCCCGTCAAAGTGGATGCGGCACGGCAGGCAGTGCACGTTCTCCTCGGGCGGCGGCAGCGGACATCGCGTCAGCGCCACGCGCGTCGCGCCAGTGCGTCCGCTCGCCATTGCAGTCAGCAGCTCACCAAAAATGCGGGAAAAGGGCCACTTTTCCGCGCCAAAACGACATCCCCTCTATAAAAGCATATCGGGTGGACATACCTGTTTACTCGAATAATTTGGTTTAGCAGAACTCACCGCTGTGTCAGCTAAATCTGTAGATAAGGATACAAATGGAGCAGCCACAGATCATTCAATTACACAAGTTATTGTGAATCACGAGAAAAATAGGCACATGGATTCCCAATCACAGTCTTCCACGGCAAAGATGGCGTCGGTACGTTCGGCGGCGCGTGCGCGTCCTCTGCTTCGAGGGCGGCCATTCTGCGCGTATCGTACTGACCGCGCTCTTTGTGTGCTGGTGTTTCGTGTTTGCGTGCAGAACGAGCTCAAGTACAAGAAACGCGACGACGCGAGCGCTCGTCTCGGAGAGAAAATGCTACAGGTAGAAGGAGGACGCACACGATGTTTGTTCTTGTCTGCGCAACTGACGTTGCTGCGCGCTTGTGTGGAGTGCAGGGGTGGACGCTGCTGGGTCTCACGTGTCCGAACGACGGGTGCTTGACGCCGTTCGTGCGCAACAAGCAGGGTCAAATGTACTGCGTCAACTGCGAAATGTTCGCCGTGACAGAAGAAGACGCCAAGAAAGAGCGCGAGGAGCAACATGAGCAAGAGGAACAGCAGCTCGCGGTGCGACTGCAGGAAGAAAAAGAGCGCGAGCAGCGCATCGCGCAGCGCTTCCGCGAGGAAGAGCAGCGTCGTGCAGCAGCGCAGCAGCAGGCTCGCGCTGCGGCTTCTGCCCCAGCTGAGCCAATGTCAGGTACGCGGATGTGCGTGCAGCTGTTGTGTATATTCGTATGCATTGACGCTCTAACTGCTCGCCTCTTTCCGCATGGTCGAATTCACCAACCACCAGGAAAGCGCAAGGGCGCCGCTGTGCCACTGGATGACGGCGTCACGTCTCCAGACTACGACCGCGTGAAGGCGCTCCGCCACCAGACGCTCGCTGCTCTGTATCAGGTAGAGCACCCGGAGTTCTTCCACCACGCTTGATTGAGTTATTCTATCTATTCGCATGAGGAAATGGTCAGTATCTGGAAAGTAATGCGTCACGCCATTGGCCATCTTTTTTTCTTTTTTTTTGTGTTTGATTTGTAGAAAATGGAAGACCTCACGAACTCCCTTAGTGCCCAGGACCACAGCGAGCGCATGCTCACGGTCGCGAAAACCATCCGCGAGCTCGCAGAAGCCATCCAGACGCTCTCCTCTGCGCCGTAGATGCCCGCACTCCCGCTTAAGTGTTTACAAATGAGCGACATCCTCCTTTTTAGACGCTGTTGAGGCTGCTACATGCACGCGCTTTTTCTTCTCATTTTGAGCGAACGTCGTTGGCGCTTTGGTCCTGGTGGAAGGATATCCCTGGCGCTCGTAAAACTCCGACTATAGTTCGGTCACTTCTCGACGCGTCTCGAGGTTGGCATCGTCTTCGTCTTCCGTTAGCAGCCCATAGTGCTCCTCCGGCAGCACTTTCGAGATGCTGTCGTCCGTTGTGTGCTTCGTCTCTGGTGCGTACGCGTGCGTGAACATCAATGACATTAAAGCCACCCCACTGCACATGATCACAAGCATGCGCGTCATCGTCAGACCGCTGTTTATGGACGGAAGAAGACCAAGGGACGGACCTCAGGATCAGGTACAACTTCGCAATGCCGTTCTTCTCAGGCGTCGGGCCACGCCCGAGGAACGAGATCGCGGAAAGCGTAAACACCGCGACGGCAATGTTGCAGATATAGCTGATGCCCATGAAGAACGAAAACGCGCGCGAGCGGATATGCACGGGAGTCATATCGGCCAAGATCACCCTGTTGGCGTCCAGTCACGCATAAATAAGTGAGCACAGAACCCCATGTGGCTCATTTTCGAGTAAGCTGCTGGGAACGCACCAGACAACGGCGCCCAGGCCAACCGCAAACCCGGCGACGAAAAGCAGCACTGCAATGACTGCGATGATGCCCTGCGCGCGGACATTGCCGTTCAAGCACAGCAAGCTCGTGCTCAGCACCAGCAGCGCGAGGATCATCGTGACGGTGCCGAACGTGAGCAGCGGGCGGCGTCCGTAGGAATCCACAAACGAGATCGACACGATCGTGACGCCGACATTCGTGAACCCGACGACTGCCGTCGCCAAGAACGGGTTCGAAATGCCTGCGAAATGGAAGATCTTGGCCGAATAGAGCATCACCGTGTTGATGCCTGTCATGCTGCAGATTTCAATACATACAACACATACAAACACGTCAAAGCCTTGCAAACCCGCAATGCGCCATGCCGACACACAGCACTTACGCTTGAAAGAACACCAAGAACGTCCCGACGACCATCACTTTCTTGTGCGTCCACAGATCCGCCCACGACACGTCTTTGTCGTGGCGTCGGTGCTCCATCGCAGTCGAGATCTGACGCAGCTCCGCATCGATGCCAGCGCGGTCGTGTTTGTTGCGCAAAAACACGAGCGCCACTTTGCTCTACAAACATTTTATCACATTGCGTCACCAGTTAGAGCCTCATGCAGCGCAAAACTGCTGCTGCATGCGCATCTCCAGACCTCGTCTCGGCCCTTGTTTTTCATCAGCCACCACGGACTCTCGGGAATCACGTTCATCGCAGCGCATTGCAACACCGCGGGCACGGCCACAAACGCATTCAAGTACTGCAAAGCCGATATGCGCAAATATTAACATCATTAACATAATAAGACAGGATGGGTGGCAAAGGCAACAAGTTTGTCGTACTCTCCACCCCGACGGCACTTCGGTGATCAAAAAGTACCCCAAGATGCCCGTCGCAAGCATGCCGAGCGTCAGCGACAGCTGGTGGTACGACGTGATCTGTCCGCGGATCTGCGCGGGTGAGATCTCGTTGAGCAGGATGGGTACGGTGTTCGTCACGATCCCTGAACCAATGCTGCAAAGTGGCCATTTATATAAGAAGCAGCAGTCAGCGTCTGGCCTTCCTGTGATGCGCTGCATCACACGTACCCGATGCAGAACCGGCCGAGGAAGATCGCTCTTTTCGTGGTCGCCAGCGCGCACACGATGCCACCGACAATGTAAAACACATTGTTGGCCAAGATCGTCTTCTTCTGGCCAATGCGATCGCCGATGCCGCCGGTCAGAACCGCCGACACGAGCGCACCGACGACCACAAGTGCCGTCGCGGTCTCCTGCTCCGAGGTCGAGAGGTTGATGTCGATCAGCAGCGAGCCCACAGCATCCGGCACAATGCACACGTTGAGCACGGCAGCGCCGTATCCCCAGAGGAACGACGACAGCGAGACGAGGATCGCGGCGAGTTGAAGTCGGCCATGGGAGCCGTCGCGCAAGGCACACGGAGGAGCGACCTTGGCGTTGCTACTGGAGCCCATGGGCACGACGCTGGCGCCGCGCAGCCACAAATGCTGCTGCTGCTGCTGGGGGTCGTCCGCCGCTGGCAGCAGCCGCTCGGTCATCATCTCGCGGGCCGCCGCCGTCGAGTCCATATCTTTCGTTCTTTATTTTCGTTGGAGAAACACCCACTGATAATAATGGCAGCATTCGGACTTTAGCGGAGTCGAGAGAAAGAATGGGACAGCAATCCTTCTCGTAAGTGCGATACGTGTCAACCACACTATGTCGAGTCGAGATTTTAGAGTAGTGTGGTGCACAGAAACCGAGGTCGGCCGTCATCGCCAGTCGGTCAGATGCCCGACTTTTGAAACATGGACGCACAAAGACACGCAGCGATTGGCTGGCTCTGGGATTTGGACCCTCGACAGCCGTTTTCTGGCCACTCAGGTGCCACCTTCACTTATCCCAGTACGCCAGCCGCAGTGACACCTGCACCGTGCAGCGCTCGATAGGAAACAATGGCGCATGGCTTTGCGCACGCCGTCGGCGCCACTTATTAACACAGCGAATTTGTATGAGTCAAGACGTACACACGTCCACGAAGGTCTGGCCGCGGAGAACGATGGCGCCTTCTCTGATAAGGCATGGCGAACCTGTAAACGCCACGATGGGGTTCTGTCTCGGGTTGATGGGTAAAAGTACACATGCACCACAGCGCAGACAACGGCCGGTCATCACACTTGTTCCATTTGCAATGTTACACGTATACAGAAGCTCAGCTCGATGGGACATGTTTTTGCGGCATGCATCGTTCCGAATAAGCTGCTGTGGGCCGGCAAAATCCAGCTGAAAGTGAGGCAAAGAGGCGAAAAATTGATGACTCTTACCTCGACAGCCGTAGCGTGTCCCCGCAGACAAAACGAACGCTGCAAGTGGCGATGAATTTAGTTCTTGTTTTTTTCCACAGTTTTTTCTAATTGGCAAAACTGCGACCACAGAGGTAGGAAAGCAATCCCTGACGATTGATAATGCCAGCATGGATGGCGGAGAAAGACGGAAGATCTCGCTGCATTTTTCTGCTTGCCGTTGCTCATCGGGCTTTCCACACTTGAATTTCCGCTGAAACTACTCGCAACCCATTCTCGAACACCTTGGATCTGCTCTATTTTTCTAACGGTCTTGGCGCTTGGTCAAGTATCGAAAGCTGCACCCTTGGGGATTATTTTTTTTAACAGGTGTATATTTAGTGCTCACGTGCTATTGTTCTGAGGAGCGAAACCGATTTACTGGTTGTGATCGAGGGAATTATTTGAACAAAGGCTCGACGATTTGCGCCGTTTGGTTTACATAATGGGACTGTTATTCCATCGATTTTCTGCTTGTGTTCACAGTGGGGAAACGAGCGAACTGCTCCTGGAAGAAAATCAGGGTTGGGGCTGTGGGCCGTTGTGGATCCATTTTTATGAAGCCCCTTCGCCCTGTCGCTCTAATCTTTTTTTTTGCATACAAAAGGAGTGTTGCAAGCGCTGTCGTTGAAGCCCGCTATTAAAATTTCCATCTCTGGCACTGGCGTACCCCTTGCCCTCCTATTGTTCGGCGTCGCTTTTCCACCAATCGTATCGCTTTTTTTGCGCTGTTTGGGTGGCCATCCTCGGCGAATGCGCCCTCGCGTACCCCTTTTCGCTACCTTGTGGTCCCCTAGCCGCGCGCTCTGGCACATTGCGCTCGCCTCCTCCCTGTCTCCTCGCGCTCTCTCGTCGGCGCGCGGCGTCTTTGGGCTCGCACAGCGGGGGAGAACGCGAAAAGCGCGCAAGAGAAAAGAAGCCCCGCATTTGAGAGCCCCGCCGACGCCGACACGAGCACGTCCGCCGCAAGACAAGTTGGCCACTAACGATGTGCCGACCCATTGAATCGAGAGATTCTCTGGGGGCCATGGGCCCAGCAGCCGCCGTGCTGTTTGCTGGGTACCAACCTTCAGGGAATAAGCAACCCAACATGATGAACGCATCCAACCCGAAAGGCCTCATGATGCGTGCGTCCAACTTCCCGCCATGGTCGCCGTCCATGGCCGCCGGCTCCCCGTCGCTGGCGGCATTCAGCAACCCGGACAGCATGAACATGCTATCGATGGCCGCGCCTCCACCAGCGCTGCCGTTCGTGTCGTTCCCAAAGAACCTGCCTGCCATGCCATCGATGCCGTGGATGACCGCGCCATCGTCGTCGGCGATCAACGCGTCGGCCGACCTCATGCTCAACCTTAACGACGAACAGCTCGAAGATAAGCAAGAGGACGAAGACTTTGAAGCCGCAGAGTTGGAAGAACTGCTCGACTCTACGATGTCTGACGACTTGGTGAGTGCGGAAAAGGACAAGGAAGACTTGGTGAACTTGGACGATGGCTTTGATGGAACCGAAATGTCGATTTTGTACAGCTTCTTGGTGGATGCGCCAGAGGAGAAGGTCTCGGTGAAGAAGGCGTTGGAGTTGGAAGAAGGCGACGGAATCTTGAACCTGAACATGTTGACTGGTTCCCCGATCGAGTCGTTGATGGAATCGTTGGATGAAGACTTTACCGACGAGGAATTCAAGATGACCCCTCAAGCGTCGCGCCCGGACGGCCATGTGATGAAGATCAAGCCATCGGGTGAAGTGAAGAGCCGTCGCCTGTGCCGCAGCGAAGGGTGCTACAAGCGCTCCCGCTCGAACGGCATGTGCATCTCGCACGGCGGTGGTCGCCGCTGCGCCATTGAAGGTTGTGACAAGAGTAGCCAAGGCGGCAACCTGTGCATCCGTCACGGTGGTGGCAAGCGATGCAGCCACGACGGGTGCGACAAGGCTGCGCAGTCGAACTTCTTGTGCAAGGCCCACGGTGGTGGTCCACGTTGCCAGGTTGAGGGCTGCCACCGCAGCTCCCAGGGTGGTGGTTACTGCCGTTCCCACGGTGGTGGCAAGCGCTGCATGTTTGACGGCTGCGACAAGGGTACCCAGCGTGGTGACTACTGTGCTCTCCACGGTGGTTCGCGCTTGTGCGAAGTCGCCGGCTGCATGCGCAACGACCGCGGTGGTGGCTTGTGCGCCACCCACGGCGGTGGCAAGCGCTGCACCATGGGCAACTGTGGCAAGCCTTGCCGTCGCAAGGGTCTATGCTCGGCGCACTTGCGCCAAGCTGAAGCCAGCAATTAACTCCAGTGTGCCATTCAAGCGGCAGTGATGTCTGTTGAACGAACCAAGCCGGAGAGAACGAGAGAGTGAGAGGGGAGGGTGCATGAATGAGTGAAGGAACGACGCGTCGACGTGGCTGTTCAAGTCAGTGGCATCAGCAATTGGTATCTTTTTTCGTGGGTAGGTCGTTGGAAGCTACTACGCACTTCAAGAGAAGCGCCGGCAAATCGGGGACCAACTGGGGTGACGGCGTGTGGAAGAAGAATATTGGGTTCTTTTGCTACATGCTCTTCTGTTGTGTTTGCCTTTCGAGGGACCGAGTGGAGATTGGAACTGTTCAGTCTTTAAGCCCGCGTGAAAAGATGCTTCTCTTGCATATCCTTCCAGGTGAATCAGTAGTTTTTTATTTTATTTTTTGCAAGGAAGTGTGCGGAAGAAAGGAAGCTGAGCCAAGGGAGCAGCAACGTGGAACACAAGTGTGGTCGCAGCCAGCAGTTTTGCAGCAATACAGATGGAGACCCGCCGATGTTGTCTGTTACTTGCGTCCGCCTGGTTCATTTGCTTCACTCTGTGGTCTTCTCCATCGACTCTTGCTCAAGCGCGCTGGCTGGCTGTGTGGTCGTTGTGAACCCATTACGTTTTTGTTGGCTCAGCCTACTTTGTTTGCGAAAAATGCGTTTTGAATTACTTGGTTGACGACTTGTGAGGGTTCGGAGAGCCAATGCCATGTGACTTCATCTTATTGCCGTGTGTCGTCTTCTCTTGTTGCATTGCGCGTCGCTTTCGTGCGCGCGCGCATTTTCGCGGCAGGTTTGGTGCGCAATAAAGCATGACGACTGTTAGCATGAAAATGCTGAAAATGCGGCAGCAGCTGTGTGTCATGTAAATTATGTGCCCCAAACATTGAAATAGGAACAATTGCAGCACAAATAGCGTTGACCACCTTATCTCGGGCCTCAGGCCAAAAGGTTTCGCATTGGGATTCGGCAAAGTAGAACCGAAGGACGCAAATAATGGGCGCCATGGACGACGAGATGCCGCGCGCCAAGCGCCTCAAGATGCTGCGCGAGGCGAAGGAGCGCAAGGAGCGTCTGGAGAGAGGCGAGGTGATGGAGGAGGCCGATGCGCGCGCGGAGAAAGAGGAGACGAAGGATAGCGCAAGCGACCAAGAAGAGGACGAGAGTGCCGCGACAGGAGCTGTCACGGAGCACCACGACCAGCAACTGCAGGAACAAGAGCAAGGCGATGAAGGCGACGATGAGAACGAGCTGCTGGATCTGGCCCCGAAGCGAGCCAACTGGGACATCGAACGCGACATCGCGCCGATGCTCAAGAAGCTGGAGAAGCGCACGCAGTACAGCATCGTCGAGATTCTGCGTAAGTGGCTGTCGGTTTTGCTGCGAGCGGATGCTCTCTCTTCGTAGAATGCGGACTCATTCTCTTCGATTTGTTGCCACAGGAGAGAAATTCACTGCCGAACAGCAGGAGAACGACGAAGAGGACGACGACGAAGACGACGAAGAGGAGGAGGAAGAGGACGAAGAAGCATAGGCAGAGGACACGCTCTTCTAAGGAGCACGCACTGCGTCCACGGATATATCGTATAGAGTATAGGTTTTATATATCTTTCGTTTTGTTGTACGAGTGCGTGGCTCTTTGTGCTGCATTTGTGTCTCTCCTTTTTCTTTCGAAGTCTCATGCCTCCCTTGCTGTCAGTGAGATTCCTCATCCGCTATTTCTTTTCCTTTTTGGCCTTTTTCGCTTTCTTCTTATCGTCCTTCTTGTCGGACTTGCGCTTCTTGTCGTCCTTCTTCTTCTTGTCCTTGCCGCCGCTCTTCTCGTCGTCCTCGTGGAAGCTCTTGAGCTTCTTGTACAGCGACTTGACTTGTTTCGCGAGCGCCTCGGCCTGCGCGGGCTCCTTCTCTGCGCTTTGCTTGGCCTTGAGCGCTTTGTATACGTCGCAGATCGCGTCCAACTGCTTCGTGACCTCGCTGATCTGCTGGCCCTGCGAGAATTTGCTTCGTCGAATGTACTCGTGCACGTCGGCTTTCGTAAATGGAATCTCTTCCTCCGCGATGGGGGCTGACGACTCTCCGAGCTCCTGCACGACCTGGGAAAGCGCCGCGAGTGCGAGGTACGGCGGGTAGTACGTCAATGGTAGGCCTGTCAGTAGCAGATCGTTCACGACCACGCACGAGTTGGAGTGCAGCTTCTGGAGCGTGTTCAATGGGAGTTCCTTGCCCTTGGCCTTGGTGAACCCCCGAAAGTCATCGACAAACCCCCAGAGCGCACGGAACGGGTGGTACATGATCAGCTGGAACCGCGTGCCCTCGAGCAAAACCATCTCGTGGCCGATTACATGCTTGTGGTCCACATGCAGCTGCTCGGCGATCGTGTCCACCGAGATGTACTGCTCCTCGATCTTGCCGGCGACGTAGATCGCCGTGGGGACAATGAACTTCGGGTGGAACTCCATCACGCTATTGGACAGATAGAACCGCTTGTACAGCATCACGGCGCAGCATTTCACCTTGTCCGACGTGCGAAACAGCTGCGTGCAGCTTTCCTGGACCTTGACTTCGTAAAACTCGCGCAGGGCGTGCTCCTGATCGATCGTGAGCAGCGCCAGCGGCGGCGCAAGCTGGGCGCATTCCTGCACTTCCTGCGCCTCTGCGGCATCGATGTCGGCGATGCCGTCGTATACCTCGTCGTTCCAGTCGTTCACATCGCGCACTGCGGTGGTCGATTTCGGCACCAGCGCCGCAAACGAGCGCGGTTTCCTCGTCGCCGCGGCGCGCGCAGTGCCGTTCGCATCGCCCGCAGCCTTCGCCGCGAGCGCCTGCTGATGCTCCAGCCGCAGCACGCGACTCGCCTTGAGCTGCCGCAGCCGGTGGATCCGCTGCAGCTCGCTCTCCGAGAAGATCCAGTTGTTGAAATGCGTCGACTTCTGCAGATACGCCATCTTCGCCGCGCCCATATACACGAGATGCCCGACGCAAGGAAGCAGGCGTCCCGAGGATGAACAGCTCTTCGTTCGGGACACCATCGGTCCCGTGTTTCGTGTTAGTTATTCGGGACTAGATGCACTGTGAGGCCTCTATTGAAACCATATCCTGTACGTACATCATCCATGCGCGAGTGAGATGCATGGCATGAGCAGCGCACTTGAACCTGAGCAATCAGCCATTCATCTAATCATTCGGGCGTCCTGTCCTGCGGCTGCCTGCCCCACGCGCACACCCACGCCAGAGAGATGCTCGTGCCGCTGATGCAACGCCGCCTGCCGCTCGTCGTGCGCTCGCGCGCGCTGCTCTCGGCGCCGCGCGACGCCGCGTTTTCGTCGCAATCGTCGGTGCACGTGATGGAAGCGGCCAAGATCGCGCTCCACCAAGTGCCGTTCGTCGACATCTCGCCGCTGGTGCACCAGCGCAAGCAGAGCGCCCATGCGCCTGCGGCGACGGCGCAGCAAAAGGCCAAAATCCTGGACGAAATGAAGCACGCGTGTCTCGACACGGGCTTCTTCACGGTGCCCACCAAGAACGTGCTCTCGAACGACCTCATCGCCAAGGTTGGCGCCAACTGCTGCTTTTGCCAGTAACCTGCTGCCGGTTGTAGAGGAGCTTTAACAGCTCGCTGCTGTGTATCTGCGCGGTGCTGATAGGTCTACACGCGTGCAGATGAGTTCATTGCGCTCCCAGACGCCGTCAAGCAGCAGTACCACAACAAGACGACGCCCAACTCGCGCGGCTGGACGCCCATGTTCGAAGAGCCGTCGGTGAGTCTAGCAAACATTATCGACTTTTGTATCGAAACCAGCATGCGCACTGACAATGCATGCGCCAATGCACGCTATAGTACCAACCGGACGTGGTGTCCCACTTGGAAGGCTTTGACTTGGCGCGCGAGCTCCCCGAATCGTTCATCCAGCCCGGCTCAAGCCTCGGACCCAACGTGTGGCCCCGTGAGCTGCCGCACTTTCGCGAGGACGTGTACCAACTGTACGAGGAGACGACGGTCGTGTCCCAGGTGCTGTTCCAGTCATTCGCCGAGATGATCGGCCTCCCCGCCAACACGTTCCTGGTACGGCCTTTGCCCAGTGTTTGCTTGCTAGATTGCTTGTGTTGTTGATTACAACAAGGACTTGCCTTCTGTGGGATGATCTATGGTAGCAACATGTGAGCGAGAGAGCCGAGGCGTTCATGCGCCTGCTCACGTACCCCGAGGTCGAAACCAAGGTCAAGAACTCGACCGTGGGCATCGCGTCGCATACAGACTTCGAGTGCTTCACAATCATCCACCAGAACGGCGCGGGTTTGCATTTGAAGAACCGCAACGGCGACTGGGTCGAAGCTCCTGTTCACGAAGACCGGTACGCAGTCTGATCCAAATGGGGGAAACAAAGCGAATGCAAGGGATAGCTCATTTGGGTTTCTGTCTCGTTCATGCAGACTGTTCATCATGGTCGGCGACATCTTGGAGCACTGGACGAATGGACTTTTGCAAGCGACCGAGGTGCGTGCCTATCACTCCAGCCTTTCTGTATGGAGACACCCATGCTGCATGCATAACCTTGTTTCGTTTGTGTGTGTGTGTGATTTCCACGTAGCATCGCGTCGTGAACTCGGAAAAGAAGCGCCAGTCAATCGTGCGCTTCAACGGCGCCGATGGCGACACGGTCATCGAGCCACTCGCCCCGTTCGTGACGGCGACACATCCAGCCAAGTACGGACGCACGACCCAGCGCGAGCACATCGCCGACCAGATCCGCATCGCCGAGGAGCAGCTGCAGGAGACCAAGGCCGCAAAGGCGCTAGTATAAGAAGCAGTCTGTCGTGTCGAGCAAGCTGTGCTAAGAAGGACGCTGGGCGTTGCGAGTGAGGAAAGAAAGAGGGAGGCACGCACTTGTCCCATGGGTGCCACGAATTGAAGGGTTGAACACAATAGACAACCGCTTTTCTTGTCCGATCGTGGTGCTTTATCCGCGCCACACTCATTTGCGTACAACTAGATCTCACTTGTGGTTCGCTTGCGAAGGGCGGCAAAGTCCTGGAACAGCTGCTTGGCTTCAGGATCACTCAGCAAATCCTCACGACTCGGTTTGCGGCCATGCTTCGCTTCGAACGCCTCACGCCAGTCCGTCAGTGCTCGCTCAACGCGCGCGAGCTTTTCCGCTCGCGTCTCACGCACGACCTCGACGGGGATCTCGTCCAGCATGGGCTGACAGAGAACGCTCATAATGTCCGTCTTCTCCACGTGGCCATCGGCGTGCTTGGTCATCTACGTTCACCCCGAGAGTTCACTTTAGTGCCAGCAATCCATAGAATAAAGCCTCCGAGCAACCATACCTTTACGAGCTTCTGCTCGGCTCCGGCAACGCCCAATGGGATCAGCAGTCCTCCACCCGGTCTCAGGAACTCCATGTACGCCTCTGCTTCGGCCTTCGTTGCCACCGCGACGCCGACGTGGATGCAATCGTATCCACCATACTCACTGGCTAGTGCGCGCATCGAGTCCAGTTTGCCATCGCTCTCGACGATCTTTGTGCGCTCAAGCAAGTGCGCGTGGCTTTCTTGAAGGCACGTCGCGAGGTTCTGCTGGGCGAAAGCCACCAAGCCTGGCACGATATCGACGCCCGTGACGTGGCCGTGGGCGCCGACCAGGTGCGCCATGACCGCCACCAGGATACCCGATCCGGAGCCAACGTCGATCGCTTTCATGCCCGGCTGCAGGTGTTCGTCGAGGAAGCCGAGGACCTGCGCATGCTGCTGCGGCGTCGAGATGGTGGCCACGACGCCGATCTTGAGCGGACGGTTCGCGTACGCGTCCTTCGTGTGGCGGAATTGCTCGGGCGTGAACTCGCCGCGGTCGACGAGACGCAGCGCATGCTCCAGGCGCGAGCCCTGCTGCACGACGTTGGTCTTGACGAGGCTGTCGATGAGCGCTTCGTGTGAGTCGCCGCCGATCTGATGCCCGATGCTCGTACTAGAGTGAGAGGCGGCGTCAGTGGCGCAATGGGCGCATGACACAGAGAGAGATGCAAGTACTCGGCGCACCTGACGAGCAGGTCTTCGGAGACGCCGCTGAGGACCGAGAGAGCGCGTCTCGCTGCGTGGAACCGCACCGAGCGAGCAATGCGCACTGCGATCGCCATGCTATTGCTTTTGTGGTGGATCCGCTGTTGTCCAGACTCAGATCTGATACTTGTATACAGCGAGAAGAAGCGTCCAGAACGCAACAGGAAATCACGGCAGGAAGGGAGTGAACTGTGTGAGCTTGTTACTTATTTAGGTGCCGCACTGTACAATGAACCCATGGGCTTCTATTCCAGTACTACTGGGTGCATTTACACGATCGGCACAGCCCACGCGCCATGGGTCTCGATGTTGTAGATGTTGACGCCGCGCTCGGCCAGGAAGAAGCCCTCGTCGCCGAAGCCCGTGCCGTCCGAGTTGCGCACGACCCAGTACTTGACGCCGCTGTCGTCCGTGCCCCAGCCCACGAGGCTCACGACGTGGGTCGTGCCCCGGTACTTGGTCGAGTCGCGCAGGATCGAGCCGCCCTTGTGGTTGCGGTACTCGGGCGTGAGCGAGTACATGCTCACGACGATCGGCCCGCGATGGTAAATCTCATTCATGGCCTCGAGCTGGAACTCCTCCGAGTTGGTCGCGTTCAGCGTGCCGTACTCCGAGATGTAGTACTTCTTCGGGTCCTCGACGACTTGGCACTCGCCGCTGAGCAGACACTGGCGGCACTGCGTCGCGGCGCAGCTCCCCGAGCTCGTGAACCACGACGGGTGCGACGCGATGTACGGGTTACACGTGACGTCGACGATGCCGTTCTCGTGGATCCACTTGTGCGCAAATCGCGGATCGCCGCCATTGCACGAGCCAAACGAGCGCATGCCGCAGTCCAAGAGCACTTGCGGCGACAGGATCACCTCGGGACCGAGTTTCTTGTACTTGCGGTACTTTGCGATGCGGATACGGTCCGAGAGCGCGCTGATGGTCGCAAACGCCCAGCACGAGCCGCACGGCTTGGGCGCCATCTGGTTGAGCACACTCGTGGTGAGGCCGATGCCCGTGCCGTTGAAGTCGCGCCAGTCCCAGTGCGTCGGGAGCTCATCGAGGGACGAGATCTTTGGCAGCGACGTCACCAGCAGCTCCGGATCCGGACCCTTGAGGAACCAACTCGAGTCCTTGGCCTTGGGCGACGAAGCCGACGCCGTCGTCGCATCCTCGGTCTTCGTAGGGCATGCAGCCGCCAAAAAGTCGACTTCCTGGCGCACGGCGTCATGGATCAAAGACACTTGCTGCGGCGGCGCCGACATCATCGTCACGACACTGCGCTGCGATACCTCGCTAATGAAGATGCCGGCGACGACCCAGATGAGCAGCCACCCGAACATGCGCACGCGCGAGCGGTCGTCACGGATCGACTCGCGCGCCGCGGACATCAGGGACACGCTGGCGCCGTTGCCCTGGTGCTCAAGCGGCGCCTGCATCTGATGCGCCGCGCTCTGGTCCTTGCGCAGCAGCGGCAGCTCCGTCGCGCTAGAGCGACCGCCGATGGCCATTCCGACCTGGTAGCGAGATAAGCAGAGGAGAGAGAAGGAGCTGTACGCGCCGCGGAGAACAACGGCAAATGAGCTCTCGGCACGTCTGTATGTGTGCATGTGCCCATCTGTGACGGCGCCCGGCTGCGCAATCCATGATGGAGATCACCGTGGAGGAAGAGAGTGTTTCTTCGGGTTTGAACCTGCTGGTAAAACCTTCTTATATCAGATAAATTATGTTTCACACACTTATATATTGTGTTTTGTATGTAATAAACATGCGATTAACATTGAATATAGTTGAATAGTGGGCTTTGTGGATGCGGTACGTTTTCTAGGAGGAGATGGGGCTACTGGTGCACACTAACTGAAAAGTGTCAAACAATAAAACCGCGGGTGAATAGGGTTAGAAGAATAGTTGATCAGCCAATCATATCGCTGGATTCGTGCCAGCTAGAGAGCATCACACGAGCTGATTGGCTATGCAGATGTGCCAATGGGTCCCAAAGTGTAACCGCCGTCCACCTTAACTTAAGCAGGGGAACGCGTACTCTTCTATCCGACATGGATACGGTTTGTTCCCCTCTCAATTCGATTGAGTTATGATAACAACAGGCCTAAAAAGAAGCTTCTTATATCCAGCATTTACTGTATTTCTTTCGTTTCGGTTCTTTTTTTGTCCAAATTTAGCCATCTCTAAAAAACACTGGAACTGCTCAAACCAAAACTCCTGCGTGGCAACGATGTTCTGCGGGCGCCATGAAGTCCTTTGCGCATCACGAAGTGCACACCTTCGATCCTCACTTTTTTTGCTAAAAAGAAATGCGCGACGGTTGCGCAGAAAGAGGGGCGATGCGCACATGCGATAATCGCGCACACGAGACCCTTGACGCCGACGCCTTGTGTGGACTGAAGGATCCGTTTTGCAGCAATGCTGATCCGCACCCCCGGAGCACCTGCGCCTCTTGGCAAATCCTTCGCCGTCCGCAGGCGTACACTGCATGGAGATCACTCGAACCGGATTGGGGGTGCGCATCAAAGCTCCGCTTGACGAGACCCCACCAAAGCACCACGCGACTGGCTGGGTCACCATGTGCGACAGACGCCTGCAGTTGTGGCAGTTGTCGGAAGAAGTTCTCGATCTTTTTTGCTGTTTGGCCGTTAAAGGGAGCGAAAGGAGGCTTGTAGAGACGTAGGAGTGGCAGTTGGAGCCCGGCCTTTTTGAACTTTTCGCGGCTCAGTGCCTATTTTACTTCCGACGACAGCCCAGCAGCAGCAGCAGAAGCGTTTTCGATTCAGCAAAGAGAACACGACCAGGAGCGCATACTACTCAAGATGAAAGGCCCAACTCCCCAGCGCGTCTCGCATTTTCTGTCCAAATGCGAGAAGGAAAACATTGAATTGCCGCAGGTTCGTTGGGTGCTTGTGTCGCCTCGCCGTGCTTGTGCCCTCTAAGGTTTCCTATCCCGATCGCAGAAAACGTACGAAGCGCTTTTGGAGGTTGGCAATGCGCTCAAGAGCTGCGATGGCAAGGAAGAGGTACCGCACTTGACACAACATCTACTTTGTCTGCTTGTGCCCAACCCACGGGCTGACTCGTGTGTGTGTGAAACGCACAAATGCCTGTAGGACGCGATCAACGAGCTGAAGAAGAAATTTGGCGTCTCAAGCAAGCGCAATCAACCCGAAGGCAATGAAGGGGACGAGGGCGAGTCGGAAGAGATGCCACACCACAAGCGCATCAAACTGGCGGAGGAAGCGCGCGAGAGGCCAGCGGTGTGTCCCGAGAACCAGAAAATCGTGGATGCGTTTATCGAGTATGGTGTGAGTCAACTCGAGCAAGGCCACACGGGCAAGGGCGTTACGCACCTGCGCGCTGCGAACACGATTCGCGACTACGACCAAGTGATCAAGTCTGGGGCGGAGGCTCGGCAAGTGGGGTATGTGGGTGACCTCATGGCGAGACAAGTCGACGAGATCTTGCGCAAGGGAAAGATTGTCGACAACGATCCCGAACTGAACGCGTCCCGCCGCGACTACGAACACAATGCGCCTCAAATTGTGCAGGATCTGCGCAGTTCGTCCGCCAAAATACCTGCGAATCAGAAGATTGTTGACGCGTTATTGGTGTTCGGTGAGAACGAGCTTCACTATGGCAACACGGGCAAGGGCGTGTCACACTTGCGCGCCGCCAGATCGATCCAGGGCGCCGAGACAGCGATCAAATCGGGTCAGCAAGCGCGCTATGAGGTGGACTTTATTGGTGATGTCATGATCGACAAGATTGATCAGATCTTGGTGCATGGCAAGATTGTGCACGACGAAGGCAAGACCTACTCGGGCACGGAGCGCGTGCGCGGCGACCCCGCCCCGATCGTCCAAGACCTGCTCGACAACCCGGCACAACGCCCCGAGAACCAGAAGATTGTCGACGCGCTCCGCGATTACGGCGACGTGCATTTATCATCTGGGCACCGAGGCAAGGGGATTTCGCATCTCCGCGCCGCGAAGGAAATCCGCAACTCAGAAGAGGTCATAACGTCGGGGAAGCAGGCGCAGCGCATCGGAATGGTCGGCCAGCGGATCGCAAAGAAAGTCGACCAAATCATTCACCAAGGCCACGCCGATAGCGACGAGGACTACGAGCCTGGCGACGAGGAAGGGTACGAAGATGCCGAGGGTGAAGGGGTCAACAATCAGCAGGATTACGGTGAACGCCGCAGTGGCGGCAGCAGTAAGGGCAACGCCCCACCAATCGTGCGCGATGTGCGAAGCTCACCAGCCAAATGCAAGGCGAACCAGTCAATTGTGGACGCGCTTGTGGGCTACGGTGAGAGCGAGCTGCGCCAGCACGCCCACACAGGTCGTGGGATCACGTATTTGCGCGCTGCGCGCCAGCTTCGCGACCACAATGAAGAGATCAAGTCGGGAGCGCAAGCCAAGAAGATCGGCATGATCGGCAACAAAGTAGCGGCGTTCATCGACCAAGTATTGGAAGGGCAGCAAAACGCCAGCAAATAAGAACGCGGGGCGGGCTGTTTAGTAGTGTGGATGCGCGTGCGCCCCATTGAGTGTTTCAATGCGTTTTTGCTCGTGGTAAGAGCGGTTTTTGCTTTTAAACGAGAATGTACTGTTTTATTCTTCATGTGTGGGCAGGCAAAATCTGACGCAACGGAGTGCAGACGAAATATAAGCAGTGCTTTTCTGGCTGACAGCAACTCAAATGTGTCAGCAAGGCATGGATACTGGCTCGTTTTCTTTTCCAGAAAAAAAAAACAGTTTGCATTTAGTCATGGGCTGCAAGCTGAGGCAGCAGCAAGTCTGCACACTTCCGCGGTTTGTCCCATTTCTCTGCGTCTTTCACTGCGGGAGGAGCGAGATAGTACTGACAGTCAAGCCGCGCCTCGTACTTTGGCATCCCAGAGGTGCTTGAATTCCGCTTTCGCACCTCGATTAGCAGGACATTGTCGTTGCACGTGATCGGCTCCATGCGCGCGTTGAGGCACTTTCTGATTCGGTTGCCATATTGCCCGGACATGACGCCACCGCACTGAGCACGTTTTCCTCTGTCGGGAAAACGTCTGAGGTTTGCAGTGCCGCGCGCACTTCTTGGCACATAGTTTTGGAAAGCTTCGCGAACACTGCGAGCGTTGGAGGCTTGTCTGTACGATTTGCTGGCATGCGCCACGCGAAACGGAATGACTTCAGCTTTGTGAGCGGCGCCCTGACTGACACGCCGTCAATCGCAGGAACGATGGCGCTGATCACGAGATCTTCAGCGCCATAGAACACAGGCAGTTCTTCCAAGGACATCGCCACCGCGAGTGACAAGGCATGCAGGTATCGGAGACCTCCAAGCGACAGCAATCGGCCGACATGGGTGGACGCCAACACGCAGAAATGTGTGCACCTTCAACGCTCAACATGTCGTCGGGTAGAGGCATGCCTAGAACAAGTATGGATCGGTCTTTTATGTTTTTCTGCGCTTTGAATCCAATCAGACGATTAAAACAGTTTGTTTCGGTCTGATTCAGATCTTTGATGTCAATGGTGACTCGCAAGTCAACCACGAATACCCTTCTGATTGGCATAGGTAACAGCTATAACGAATGCCAAGTCTGTTAATGTTACAAGCCAGAAGGGAAAGCGAACTCGGTTTAGGCACACGTTGAAGACACTGGTTGGCTAGGTGCGCATGGATTGACTACCGTTGCCTCTAAGGGCCTCAGCTGACCCTGATCAAATGAGAGCGCTTGGTGTGTGCGAATAGACCTACGTTGCCACCAAGCGGTGTCCTGTAGGCGTGATACCAAACTAATGGCGCTGGTGAATCATGCCCAAAGGCAAAGCGAAGCCAGCGCTGAAATAAAGTTCACAGTTGTATTTGCCTCAAGATCAACTAGCACTTTAAGTTCGCGTATTGGACTCAAGACTCATCGCTCTGGCTCTGAATCTGTTAATAGGAATACATTTGCATACAACATTTGCACTGGTACTCGATGCATGTTTGACGAAAAACTGCCTGCATATTCCTTGTGTATGATGCTTACTGCCATTCTCGAACCATTTCCTGTTCAATTTCACCCAGGTCACTATTCAATTTTACCCTACCTGTAAAATATTATATAAACACATTTTATTATTTTGTATAGGTTTTATCGCTCTTTTCCACTCAACCTTCCTGTGCATTTAAGAACCTGCTAACGAAATGAGATACTAAAGCCACGTCGACGGCGCAATGGCGCGCGTCCTCGCGTCTGCTCGGGGTGACGACGACAGGAGACGACAGCGCAGTGTAGCGGAGTAAATGTGAACACCACGAAGAAGTGGATCCGTAACGCCAGGAGGACAAACAATTGGTCCGCCCCATCGCGCACACGTGGTGGAGCCCGCAGCGAGAAGGTAGAGGGCACACATGTACAACTCCTCCATGAATGTCTCTTTGAAAACTGCCATCTCACGCTCGACGAAATGGCCAAACTGTTGGCTGTCAACTACCAGCTGACTGTGGCCAAAGAAACCGTTCGCCGAGTTCTCGACGGTGCATGCTTTACGGTCAAGAAGACATCACACGACAACGACAAACACAACAGCCCAAGGAACAAGATTCAAGAGGCCGCCCAAACACGCGCACAGACACGCCAGGCTTGCGCAGCGCGCTCACGCGCCCCGCTGGACTCTCTGTTCTTATATAACCACGCCACTCGACCCCGGCCGTGCGCCGAATCGGCGGGCACGTCCCTCGGACCGACGCGCACG